>RJWM01012444.1:0-56564 GCA_004363535.1 Dasyprocta punctata | reverse complement strand
CCCACCGCCCCCCACACCCCAGGGTGCCTGCGCTCTCCAGGTGAGGCTCGCTGTGGCCGCTCCTCCCACCCACATCCTGTCCTTCCAGCAAGGGCGCTGGGACAGGATGGAGAGGGCACAGGAGGAAAGGCAGAAGCAGGACCCCGAGGCCACAGGAGTGGGCAGCAGGAGGAGCCGTGGGCTGAGACAGGAAGATGGGCGGCCGGTGGTCAGCGCTGTGGAGGGAATACTGGACCCCTGCGTGCTCACCAGCAGCAGGGCCGTGGAGATCACGGTGGGACCTCGGGTGCAGGGGACCTCAAGGAGTAGCACTGAGCTGCCTGGCGCCTGGAGGAGCCACAGGGGCGGCAGGGAGGAAGCCAGAGCCGCACGCCCCTCAGCTGAGGAACGGAGTGCTGAGGAGTGGGGCGGGGTCGTCCGGCACAGGTCACTGCCCAGCTCGAGAGGAGCCAGCGGGAAGGTCAGGTGCCGCGACCCAAGTGGCTCCTGAGGTTCTTGGGGTGAAGGACCGCGAGAGCATGGGAAAATGAAGAAGAGATAAAGCTGGGGTCAGGTGGAGCCCTTACCCTCCTGATGGGAGGAAAGGAACTGCTCAACCAGTGCAGCTGTTTATTTATATACTGGGAAGGATGATGTCAATCTCAGCCCCTCTGCCCAGCAACCCATGGCTTGGGTTGTCTAGGAGCCTGGTGTTTTTCTGGGCTGTAGCAACTTCTTCATGTGGCTGATCCCAGTACACTGCGTTTTGGTAGGGTCATGTCTGGGTCTTGCCCTAGGTCAATTTCCAGCTTCAAGGGCTCCCAAAGGTCAGGGACCATGGCAGATGGAGGAGGAAATCTGCCCTGTAGGACAGAGGTTGGGGGCGGGTCAGCATGGGGGCTGGCACGCGGACCCAGAGAAGAGCCCAGCTGCTGTGCCTCAGTTTCCCTGTCTAGGAGCACACAGTAAGCACTATGTGCAACCGTAGTGGGCACGCTGGGTGGGAGTGGGGTTCGGAAGTGGGGTGACACAGGAGAGCACACAGGAGTGAAGGTGTCCTTACCGCCCCACAGAAGCCCCCAGCACGGTCAGGCTCCAGACACAGTGGGGTGCAGTCTGCAGGTGGTGGCCAGGCAGGAAGGTGGCAGCCCCGGCACACGTGGGCGACAGCTTCACTGCTGAGAGCAGGTGAGGGCAGGGGCCCTGGCCACCTCTGCCCAACCCCAGGGCTCAGCTGGCCTGCAGGGCAGTGCCAGTCGGAGGCCAGGCTGAGACCCGGCCCGGCCGGTGCATCTCGGTGGCCAGACGGTGGAGTCACCGTCTCCAGCGTAGGTCTGGACCCTGGGACAGAGGTGCTCACCTGTCAGTCACTCGGACCCCAGGCTCTGTGCTGGGCAGAGGGACGCGGTGGCAAGCTCAGCAGTCCCGGGCTCAGAGCGGCATCGCGACGGCAGGTGCTCGACGACACTGCCTCCCGTCTCGGTTTTAGCTCCTTGCCTCCTCTCTGACTTAGAATCACGCACCGAAACCTGAGCGTGGAGGGGGGCCACGCGGAGCAGGACCAGCAGCAGAGCTACCGCCTGGGCAGATCTTGCTTACCCGAGACCCAGAGGCCGAGTGTCTGGCAGTGGTGCTCAGGTGGGCAGGACTCCGCCACCCACTGCCGAGCCCCGCAGTGGGACAAGACAAGCTCTGCAGGCCCAGGGCCACCCTGGGTGCCAGGTGCCTCCTCCCGGAGGGGGCCGTGATGTTTCTACCCCGCCTCAGTCACCCTCCCTGGCCAGCACCCCAACACCCAGGGAGCCAGCACCCCAGATCTGCAGCCTCAGGCTCTCCACAAGGCCAGCCAGGCCTCGTCCTGGAGAAGGCTGCCCGCCCTGTTCCCAGGGAGATGCTCCCCTAGCTATGGTAGCTGTGGGCAGTGGGAGCCGTGGGAGGGACTGGGCTTGGAGACGAGGCCCCAGCTAAACCTTGAGGTGACCTCTGCACTTCTGTTCTTCCTCTCGTGCTCTCCTCCCTCCTTCTCTGCCACCTGGGCTCGCCCAAAAAGAGCCCTTGTCCCAAGTTGCTCTGGGGGACCCCAAACTCAGGCTCAGTACTTGCCAGGCCCCTCGGGTTCCCTCCTCCCTGACTCCCGCACAGTGCCCGCACTCTCAGAGCTGGGCTGGGGGGCCACGCAGCCGGCCTCTGTCTCTGCTGCTGATGCTTTCTGCTCCCCCTGCCCTGTGCCCGGGAGCCACCGGCCGCGGAGAGTTCATCTCCACTGAACGGTTATGGCCCCTCCTGGCCACCGTCCGGCCACAGCCAGCCCAGCCCAGCCTGGCCCAGCCCAGCCTGGCCCGCGGCTCCATCCAGCCCCAGGGAAGCTGAAGCCCACATCTGAGGTCTCTGTGGGTTGCCAGCTCCGGACATAGTGCTGGACGACTGCACAGTGTGGCCACCATTGTCCCTCTCTCTGACCCAATTGGCTCTGACCACACTGCACACTGGCCTAGGGCCTCTACCTCAAGTTCCGCCCATCCTTCCAGGCCACCCAGGTGCCTCCTGGGGAGGGGGCCTCTGCCTCCTACCCTCCTTCCCCCGCCCCCTCCCTGCGGGGTCCACCCCTAGAGCACAGGGACTGTGTAAGTGCCACTGCTTCCCCAGCAAGAGCCACAGTGTCCTGAGGGGTGATCAAGAATGGAGGCAGCACCTGGGTAGCAGCCAGTGTCCCCCAAGTCCGTGGGAGACCTGTTATATCCAGGGACTTCGGACTGGGTCCAGGTGGGTGAGGTGGAGGGGCCAGGGGTTGGATGTAAGTGGCTTGGCGGCAGCCCCAAGTGTCTTTCATCCTCTGACCTCAGTTTCCCCGTCCGTAAGGCGGTGTTGCCTCCCCCAGCCCGTGACACCACAGGCCTGGAGCGGGTGGAGAACATTCTAGAAGAAGGGGTTGAGATATGGCAGTCACATAGTTCACAGACAGTGCAGGCAGGGTCCGCCAGAGCCCCATGACCTGCATATGGGTACAAGATGGGGCCCTTGGGGACATCCGGGACCCTGAGGAGATGGAACCCAGAGCTGAGGCTCAGTACAGGGGCTCCCACGCCTTGCCCGGCACCAGGCTTGTGGGGAGATTTACTACAGAGGGCCCCCGTGCTCAGATTTCCGGAACCCACGGGTGCTGGCTGGGCAGGCACGGCAGCAAACCCTCCCACCCGCCCGTGGCCTCGGGGCAGGGAGCAGAGGAGCACAGCCCCACGCGTCCCAGAGCCCCCGCCACACCTGCCCCGTGTTTGCCCCCTCCCCATGCCCGGAGCTGGAAGTCTGTGCCGGCTGCTGGCCCCCGGCTGCCCACCCAGCCGGAACTGTGCCAGGCTCCTGTGCCCCCTCAGGCCCTCCTGCCCCCAGGGCCCAGAGCACAGATCAGCCTAGGTAGATGAGGGCGGTGAGCCCCTCGTCAGTGGGGGTGTGCGAGAGGGCCTGGGTAACGCTGCCGAGGACTTTGTGGGAAGAACTGTGACACAGGAATCAGCACAAACAGAACCTTCTTAAAACTCTCCTCTCAGCTCGAGGCATCGAAGGACCAAAAAAAAAAAAAAGAAAGAAAGAAAAAGAAAAAACTCCCTGCTGGGCGTTTCAACTTCCACAGGAGCCGGAGTTACACGCCAGGCCCCAGCGCAGCCTCCAGCAAACCATCCATCCCGCTGCCTTTCCCCCGGAGCTCTAAATGAAAGCCGTTCATTAGCCCGACAGGCTCACTCCTCTGCGGTGGGCACCGCGTGGGGACGTCCCCCCGAGAGGGAGAAATCACTCGTGTGAGTGGCGAGCGCACTTGCAGGGGACAAGGCTTCGGCGGCGATGGCAGAGGGAAGAGTTTTATGTGCAGATTCGTCCTCTCCGAGTTGGCAGTGCAGAGGAAACAGCTCCTATCAGCGCTGTGCTTTTACGGCTCCACCAGGGTGCTGGTTGGAAATTGCACCCATTGCTCAGAGCCGGGTGTGGTCCCCAGGGCTCCTGTCTGGGCAGCAGGAGGGGCCTGGGCTGTCTCCAGCAGGCGCGTGGCCCAGAGCCCAACTGCAGGAGTTCAGCACAGCCTGGCTCCGCACAGCCTCAGCTGAGAGGGAGAGGAGGACCTGTGTGGCCGGCCTGGAGGGAGGGTGCGCAGAGGGCCCTCTGAGGGGCCTCGGGCCGTCCTGCCAGAGGGCGGCACCCAGCAGGGCCCTGAGGGTCAGAGGCCGCAGTCTGCCCTCGTGTCCCCCGGGCACAGCCCCCTGCCCTGGAGGGCGCAAAGCCCGTGGGCCAGGGGCTGGATGCCCTACAGGATGAGGACACCTAGAAGCCACAGCAGAGCTGCCCAGCGACACCAGCCTGCAGCCACCAGGCAGCCAGGGGTGGGTGTTCCCTCCTGCCACACACACCGGCTTCTGGGCAGCGCCATCTCCGTTCCGTGCCTCAGCCCACGAGGCCCACGGGCTTTACCCACCTCAGCACCTGGGCTCTGTGTGGAGTCCGCCCAGGGCCCTCATGCCAAGGCAGACTTGCAGGACCCGGTGGCTTGGGGTTGGAGAGCACTGACTGGCTCGGCCTGCGAGGCTGCTGCCTGGATGGGGTGGGCATGGGGCTCCTGTGCTAGACAGGCCCCTCCAGAGAGGCGGACGGAAGGGCGGGGGTGACACGGCGGGGAGGAGACAGAGCCCAGCCTCAGGGACAGTCCCAGTGTCCTCCTCTTCCAGGTTCCGCCGCAGGGCTCAGGCGGCAGTGCACGCCATGCCCTCATCCTCCGGGAGCGGAAATGCCACCTTCCTGCCGGCTCGGCCGGCTCCGGGTGCCCTCTGGCACACAGACGGCAGATAACAGGGCCCCTGCACAGGCTGGTAGTTTTCCATCACCAGAGCAAGTGACAGCCTCTCTGGAGGCCGGGGCGGCTGCGAGGATCCCTCCTGCTCGGCTGGAGACTGTCCCAGAGCCTTCTGGGCTGGGCACGGGGAGAGGGTCACCCGCCGTCTGCAGGCCCAGGTGGCGGCCGGCAGCCAGCTAGGCTCGGCCTGCGGAGTGAACTCTAGCCCGGGGGCCACACCCCACGGCTGACAAGGCGCTGGCCGGAGGACTCCCTCCACATGCCGTGGCACCCCCACTTCCAGATGGAGAAGTCACTCGCACCAAGGGCATATGGCAGCTCTAACTGCCACCCGTTCTGCCATGAGCCCAAAGCTGCTCTAGAAAATTGTCTTTCGAGCACAGTGTCATGTGAGTGAACCCAGAGCAAGCCAGGCTCGGGGCCAGCGTCCCTCACTGGTACTTTCTGGTTCGCGGGCATTGCGGCTGCTCCTCGCTGCCGGGGGCCGCGCCACAGTGTGACCGCACCCCTAGGATCACTTCCAGCAGTGGACCTCAGGTTGTCTCTGAAAGGTTCTTGCCCTGGTATAAATTACTGCACAATTATGGCGACGGTCTAACATGGCGGAAGGGCAAAGCGGAACGCTGACCCCCACGGCCACTCCCTCCTTCTCCTTTGGCCCAAATTGTTACTTTCCCGTTTGCGAGGAAGAAAATTCCAATCAGTTCATCATAAGTCACCAATGCCCGCCCCATGCGCCACTTCCGATCAGAGGTCCTGTAACCCCCTGCCTCTCTGTATCCAGTCGGAGGAGAGGACCAAACCCCTGCGAGTTATGGGCTCCTCTCCGCGTCCTCAGTAAACGGCCACTTTCTCTGTCCTCCTGCTTCTCTATTGCGCCGGAAAACCCTAACAGTCTCCGGCTTGCACCCTTACAGGGAAGGCTGTTGGAAACATCAGGAACAAAAGCGCACCACCAGGCCCTCCCTGCAGAAAGGCAACACCGAGTTCCAAGCCAGTTGGCTTCCAGCGGTGTCTACACTGCTCTCCCTGCTCAGAGCCTGCCCACGGGCCAGCCGGAAACGGAACCCTGGCTGGGCCTGCTGCTGTGTGACCACGGGTGGTCACTTCCTCCCAGCACCCAGGGCAGGACCACAGAGGGCGTGGCCTCACAGGCTCACGGGCTTGCGGGGGGGGGGCCACCCCACAGACCTTTGTACCCCGTGGAGCCATCACAGAGGCACCTCTGCGGCCAGGGCCGTGAGCAGTCCGCACACCTACACAGCCACAGCAGGTGCAAGTACCTTCGCCAGGTCACAGCTAGGAGACCAAGGTGGGAGAAGCCAGGGCCCCGCCTGCGGGCACAGCCCTGTGGGGTGGAAGGGGACTGAGCTGTGTCCCCCGTTCAGCCAGAGCTCTGACTCTGGGACCTCGGAATGTGACTGAGGTCTCGGACTCTTGACTAAATCAGGCCACCAGGACAGGCCCTTGTCCAGGGTGACCAATGTCCTCTTAGGAAGACCAGGGCGACCATGAGGCCACAGCAAGGGCGTTGGCCCTGTGCACTGGCCCACATCAGGGGCACTGGCCCTGGAGCTGGGAGTCCCTGGCCTATGGTTCAGCTGCTGCTTGTGCTGTCCTGTTCTGGGGATCCCAGCACCCCATCACAGGGCTGGCCCACACCGCCTCACTCCCCACCACTGCTGCCTCCATAGTTGAGAATCCCCATCCCTGGCCTCCCTGGCCCAACCAATGGGGCAACTTGGGGTCAGGTTGGCCCCGCACTGCCCCGCAGTTTGCCACCCTGGGTTTACTTGTGTGTTCCTGTGGCCCTTGTCCGGCCCCGCAGAGGACCACAGAGGCCGTGAGGATGGTGACATCGCTGTTAACGGGGTGTCGGGTGCTGTGGCCCTCGCTGCAGTTCCTGAAGGAATGCGTACAGCGGGGCTTTGCTGGTTGCCATGGTGACAGTAGTTTCCCTCCCCCCTGCCCCCCACAGGACAGCTTTGGTCCCTGTGTGCGCTGCCTGCAGGTGCTCACACGGCTGGCGCTGGACGGATGCTGTTGCGTGAGTGAGGAGGACAAGCAGAGGAGCCAGTGAACAGAGGGAGGAGTGACCTCAAGGGGAAGCAGCACCTCTCGGGGAGCCAGCCCAAGCCAGGGGCAGGGCAGCTGTTACTACCAACACCGCCGCCAAGTGGGGGCTGCTGATCACCAGGCGGCTGCCACCAGCTGCAGTGCCCGCAGGGCAGGGCCCACTGATCCCAGGACAGCACGTCGGTCAGGGGCCAGCCTTTGTGGCCCTGAATGCCCTGCGGCCTCCGTCTTGATGCCTCATGGTCTTGGCTTGGTGGTTTGTGCGTGGAGACTCGTGGCATAGTGGATCGGCACCGCCACTGTCACCATCCCTCCAGGATGGCCATCTGCTGCCCACTCCCTGCCCTCAGTCCCCTCCTATCCCCCTCTCCACCCCAACCTGAAACCATGGGCACCCTCTGCCCTGGGGGCCTGGGCGTGGCACAGCGAGGGCCTCACCCAGGCTGGCATCAGGGGCATCCCAGGCTGGGGGGTGGTGGCCACCGCTGGCCAGATTGGTGGCTGCATGGTACATTTGGAGGGTGGCTTGGCGGGAGCCTCTGCCCACTCCCCTTCCAGGTGCCAAGCACATGCAGGCACAGACGCCACATCCTTGGGTCAGGTGACAGCCCCTGCAGCGGGCACGTTGTGGGGTGTGGTCGGCTCGCCACGGTTCATAGACAGCAGATGGGCACCCCGCGTCCATTTCCCAAGCAGCTGCCCTGCTCGTCCTGCCGCAACCGCACAGCAGACCTAGGTCCCGGACACAGCCGTGCACAGGCGCCAGCACCGCTTTGAGTGGAGAATGCGGCACCCTGGGCCCAGCCCTGGGGAGCCACGGGCAGGGAGTGGGCGGGGAGGCACCCGGGAAGCTGCCTCCAGGCGCTGCACTTGGCCAGCCGTGTCCCTCTCAAGGCAGCAGAGGGTGCGCAGCCCCTTGTCCTCCTGAGCTGGCTCAGCACCCGCGGACAGATGAGGAGGCAGGAGCAGCCCCCCGCCGTGGCGTGCGTGCATTCACACCAAACGCTCCCCCGGACGGTCAGTGACATGGGGGCCCTTGCAATACAGCCACTCAGCAAACCCAGGTCCCCAGGCTCAGTATGTCCCCCTCCTGGCTGAGCGCTTCTCCTGTCTGAGGACTCTGTGGGGGCAGAGGGACCTTCTGAGGTCAGGAGGCTCAGTCCTGCCCCTGGGCCTGGGTGGCACGGCCAGATGCCCAGGGCTCTGTCTCAGTGTGCTCCGAGGCCCATGGTCTGGCAGGATCTTGGGAGCCGCCCTGCCACCTCCCCTGCACAGGCCGTGCTCCCTGGGGTCCGTGTCCTGCAGAAGGACGGAGGGCTGGTCCCTTGGCCACAGGGCAGAGCCCACCGCGGGCTTAGCGAAGCAGCGTGGTCCCGGGCAGGCGGTGGGACAGCGGGCCCAGCCTTCCCCACCCCCGCCACAGCCCCGGGTGTCCTGGGTCCGAGGGCTCAGAGTAGGACTGTCCAGGGACCACCCCTGAGGTCCAGGGACACCACTACTTCGGTGCCAAGTGACCCTTTCCCTGAGGCCCTGGGGGCCCCATCATCCCTGAGCTCGGGGTCCCCACACTGATAGCACCCCGAGCTCTGCGAGCCCACAGGCCCTGCTCCTCCTCCCCAGCCAGGACTGGTGCAAGCCCTCTGGCTGCCGGCCCTAAAACCGCCTTGGCCATTTACCCGAGGCCGGAGCGGGGAGCGCGGAGGGAGGAAGACTCCCAGGTAATAAAAGGAAAACCCCAAAGGCCAGGAGTGTGCGAATTCGATGAGCTCAGGGAGGCGGTGAGCCCCCCATCCCGGGAGGCTTATAAAGAGGAACACGAGTCATCCTGGAGCCAGGCAGGGACTGGGCCTTGCGACAGAGCCCGAGCCGTCCTGTCCCACGTGGGACACCCCCGACTCCCCGCCGAGGCCTCGCAGAGAGCTTTCCGTTTGAAGGGGTGGCGGGGCCACATTCACAGCCAGTTCTCCCAACACCGCTTGAGTGCCTGCCATGCACAGCCTGGTCAGCTTGGTCCAGCCTGGGCACTGTGACCTCTGCAAACCCCAGGTCAGCCTGGACAGCAACAAGGAGTCGCCCGGGCCACTCCCCACTGGGGATCCCTGAAACGCCCAAGCGTGTGCGGGGCAGCACGGCCCCCCGGCAGCCACCGTCCCACCTCGGGGACCTGCCCCACTGTGGTCCCCGCCTCCGGGCCGGACCCCAACGCCCAGGCTGCTCCCCTGTGGCTGGCGGGCCGGGCCCTTCAATTGCTGAGCGCTATGAAAAGCAGGAGACTGCTCTCTGCTGTGTCTGCTGCCGAAGGCCTCGTGGAAGCCAGGACGATCAATCGTGCATAACGGCTTCATTGGAGCCAATTAAAAGAGGACAGATTTTGCTTCAAATTCGGTGTGCAGTGGAGCACACTGTAGGAAGCCAGTAACTGAATTATTTCTCCACACGGTTTGGCAGTTTATATCCTGGGGGGCGGGTGGGCAAACGGCACTGTTTCCACGACGACGCAGTGAGCGGGGCGTGGGCCCGGCTCCCTGTGGAGGGGCGGCTGAGGGAGGCCTCCAGAGGCGGTGGCTCCACGGCCCGTCTGGTCCTCCTGACCTGACATTTAATCACGGCACTGCGGCGATGGAGCCAGCAGAGAGGAGAGCTCCAGGTCGGGCAGTCTTGACCTTGGACCCACACCACGCGGAAGACTGTCATCCCAGCGCTCTGTGAAGCTGAGGCAGGGGGTCCCCAAGTCGGACAGGGGCCCCTCCAGACCGTGTCCCCCATGCCCTCCCAGGAGCCCAGCTTCCTCCTGAAGCCACGTGGAGGTCCCTGCTCCTGAGACACTACAGTCAGGGAATAGCAGATGAAACGGGAGAAACCGCCCACTGGGAGGAACAGACGCTCCGGCAGCCGGGCCTGCACGTGAAGCGGAAAATCCCCCGCGCCAGCCCAGCGCCTGCTGGACTTCTTGCTGCACGGGGTCTCCTGCCACACCCCCGGCCTCCAAGGGTGTCGCCCTCAGCTGCCCCACGCAGCCTGGGCCCAGCAGCCCTGAGGTGACAGCTCTGTGGCTCTGCGAGCAGGAAGTTTTTCTGGGGATTCTGTTGCCTGGCTGAGAGGACAGTGGCCCTGGGTCGGGCCTGGCCACCAGATGGAAGCCCGTGCAGGGTGGCCTGACTGGGGTGCAGGGCAGGGAGGAAGCAGAGGCGAACGGGCCTGGAGTTGGCGCCCTGCGTGGGCTGGGTTTTCTGGGTGCTGGGTGCCAGCAGCAAAGGGAAAGGGGACGGCCCTGCCCCGCCAGGCTCAGGCTGCTGCAGAGATGGGCCTCGGTTCACACCCTAGGCAGGACGCTTCCCCCTGGCTGCTGGAGGCTGTGGCTAAGGCTGGGCCTGGGGACTGGCATTCAGGGACTCCCCACCCCTGCAAGCCTGCAACCTGAATGCCCCCTGGGGTTCTCCAGGTCCCCAAACCCTTGGGGAGCGGGCTGCTTGAGAGCGGAAAAGCTGCCCTGTGGGACTGGGAGACTCCCAATGTCTCCTGCTCCCCTGGAAGCCCTGGTCTCCAGCTCTGCCTACCTGGCATGCCTGAGAGGGTGGGGGTGCGTATCCTGTTTCCTCTTTCTCCTTGGCTGCCAGGTAGCTCTGGGCATGTTTTGGGTTTGGACCTAAGGGCAGGACGCCTTTAATGGACTTTCTGCACCCATGTTCCCCCTCCGCCCTGCCTGGCTGATTCCTTATCTCAGCCATAATGATCCTATTGTGCTGAGGCTTTCTACTGGGAGCAGCCACAAATCCTCTTGGCAGGAAAGAAAAACATTTTTGGCCCCCAGGGCTTTCTTTTGGCCCGGCTGCAGCTGACTCTGCTTCCCAGGCAGACTTCAGAGGATGGCACTGTGCCCACTGCAGGGGCCCTGACCCTCTGGCACCCGGTGGGGAAGAATGTGCAGCCCGTGGCACGGGGTGGGAGATGGAGGGGACCTGGCTCTCAAGGGAAGGGGCACGGTCCCTGCCCCGCGAATCCACACACCCACCGCCCCAATCGCCCGACCACCCAGCCCTGCAGCACACCCACAGATCACCCCAGGTCTCCCCAGGAGCAGGGCAGCCCTTCCCTAACATGGGAGTGACGGATGGGGACACAGCAGGTGCCCACCGTGACAGAGATGCCGCCCCCACGTGTAGGGGACACCGAGGGCCAACAGAGTGGATGGCTCAGTTCCAGGCAGAGGCCAACGCACCCGGGCAGACCTGAGATGGGCCTGCAGGGCGCCCGCCGCGCGTTCTGATCCGACGTGGTGCTGGAACATTTGAGCCCTGCAGAAGGATGTGATATAAAACTACGGCCGCTGCCAGCAGCTCAGGGAAGGGTGGCTTCCTCGCCAGCCAGTGCCAGGCAACGTGCCCCCCTGCCCCTGCCCCCACCCCCAGAGCCGGGGGCAGCTCGAGACGGAGCTGCGTCTCCATCCCTGCCATTCTCCTGCACCCAGGAATATTTTCTATTCATTCCGTGCCAAGCTGTTAGAACATTCAGGGTATTCCTCTCCCTGCTTCCCACAGCTCAGCAGCGGTGGCCAGGACGGAATCCACACAGGCACGAGTGGGAATGAGTCGCACACGGCCTGGGCCAGCCACAGGGACCCTGAAAGCCCAGCCCTGGGGCCAGCACTCCCCAGGCCTGCTCCTGCATTCATAGTTTGTTCCCCTAAATCCACACGGTCACCTCTGAGCCTGTTTCCTCGACCAAGACACGCACTGACAACCCTAGCTTGGTGGAGCAGACTTGAAGAGAGGCAGCAGGCCAGGGCAGGATTCGGGAAGATGAGGCCACCGCGGGAGCGCCAGACCTGCTGACCAGGGAGATAGGGGCACAGCACCCGGCTCTCGTCCACGCTCCAGACGCATCACCCTGGCAGGGAGCAATTAAGCACCCTCCTAGCAATTCCAGCACCCACATCATTCGGGGAGACCTGGAGGAGCAGCAGGTGATCAAGGTGGCCAGCTGTCCCCGCAGCAGGCGGGCAGGAATCAGGCTGCTGTCTGTCCACTGGGCTGAGGCCTCTGGGGCTGCAGCCCTGCGTGTGAGTGGTGACCACCTCGAGGACACATGCTTAGCTATCCCTGCATGCCGGGCAGTGGCAGCTCCAGGTCTGGAAAGAGAGGAGTAGGTGGCTGGCATTCCTGCGAGGGACCCCCTGCCATGAGACTCTGTCCCCAGCCTTGCACCAAGGTGACAGCTGTTGGTGATACAGCTCTGGCCAGGGCAAATGCATTTCCCCTGCAGATCTCAGGGGAGCAAAGAAACCCAGACACACTGACCTGCCCCAGCTACAGCACAGGCCCGCCGGAGCGAGGTGGCCCCCAGTCCCTCGGCAGCCTGGGACCCAGCCCCTAGCCCTCCTGCCCCGGCAGAGGGCTCTACCCCTGCCACAAGCACGGCCTCCATTTCTACAGCACACCTGCACCTTCCCACCTCTAGGCCCTGCCCTGGGTACCCTCCTCTGCCGTGGGGAGTGGCCCGTTCCCTGAGACCCCGGGAGGTAGGGAGGGGTGGAAACACGCTCACCGCACCGTGCAGTTACCACTGAGGCCTGAGCCCTGGCTGGGTCTCCCCACCAGCTGTGACTCCAGGCGGCCCAGTTCATCTCTCTGGGTGCCCCGAAATGGCTCCCAAAGGGCCATTCCTCTCAAGGCCAGGGCTCCTTGGTTTGGGCTGGGGTTGTGGTTGCCTCTATATCTGGCCAGCAGCTTGGACCCCTCCTGTGAACTGCACGGTGCAGATTCTGGAGAGGAAATTCTGAGGCCCTGGGCTTCGGGGTTTCCTAAGGACACGGGTGATACTCTGCCTTCCCAGTGGGCTCATCATGTCCCCTCCTGGTGGGGGTCACCCCAAGGGCCCCGACTCTGCCGGCAGGATGGACCACCCTACTGCACAGCGGGAGTCAGGCCCAGGGACAGTTGGGCATCTGTCCAGGCTGGCAGTGGGCAGTGGGCAGGTTCTGACCCACCTGAGCTGGTCACTCCTAGCAACTTTTGTCGCCATCCTCTGGGGGTTTCCCGATCTGTGTCCGAGCCTGGCACACAGCAGGCATGAGTGGCACTGCCTGAGCTGGCCATGGAGCCGGGGGTGGCTTCTCCAGGGCCCACGTGGGGATGAGAAGCCAGGTGCTCTGTGTGACTGCAGGAGTCTCCCCCAAGGGACCCACCTGGTCCCTGCCCAGGGGGACAGAACTTAGGGAGAAAGGCAGGACCAAGGGCTGAGCCCTGCCCAGCAGACTTTGGGACACAAGTGGCAAAGACACACTCTTGGGGCCCAGGAGACTTGGGGGCCGGGGAGGGGGAGGGCAGGAGAAGCCTGGGGCTGAGAGCAGGAGGAGCCCCACTGGAGCTGGAGGTGTGCTCACCGGGCCCTCCCTCCCGTGCTGTGCCCAGCTACCCCAGGCGCAGCCAGGCTCTGCAGCAGGGGCCTGGAGGAGCCCGTGGGGTGCTGGCCAGCCGAGAGCCCAGTGCCACGCTGACTCACCTTTCTCCCAGCCCGATGCAGAGGGCGAGCAGAGTGGCAGAGGTCGAAGGGCACAGGCACAGGCTCTGCCCGCCTTCCCTGTCACTGTGGGTCACCACCTCACAGCTCAGCGCCTCCAAGATGCCAACAGGTGGGGCTTTCACTTGGGAGCGCAGGTGTCCTGCCTGCAGTCTGGAGATGGGGGCAGGGCAAGGGTCACCCCATCCTAGTTCCTTTGAGTAGCCGGCAGCAAAGGGCTCAGAGCCTGGAGGGCGGGGCTTGGACTTGGAGAGCCCCTCCCCCCAGGTGACAGGTACCTGCATGGGGCAGGGACAGGGAATGCAGGGGTCAGTTCCCCAGTTCTAAACTTGGAGTCAACTCAGGGGCTCTGGATTCTTTCGCGTCTTAGCCTCTTATGGCACAAGAATCCTGGGTATGTTCCGCATGCATACAAGTATTTAGTTTTTAAAAAGCCCCCTCACCCTCACGCAGGAACTCCCTGCACTCATGGAGGGCGGATGAGGCAGTGAGGGGCTGGAGGCCACCCGCCCAGGCGTGAAGGACTGATGGCCGCTCCGACACTTAGGTTACAAAGGTTTATTTAGAAAATAGTTTGGTTGTTTTGGCTGTCGTTTTTGGCAAACATCTAAATACTTTCAGTCATCAAAGATTGTCAGTGCCTTCGAAACTCGCCCTGGTGCCGGGGAAGTCAGCCCTTGCTCAGCGGGGACGCTGGGCGGTGTGTGTCTGGGGGAGGGGCCTTTCTCACCCAGGTGAGGGCTGCACCCTCTCGGTGGGTGGCACAGCCTGACTTCACAGCCGCACGCACCCGGCAGGGCCCCCGTGGGGCTGCAGCCAGGCCGGCAGGCCCAGAAGCTGCCCCTTGCTGAGAGGGGAGGCAAAGGGCCGAGCCCTCTCTCCTCCCGACTCCCCGGAGGCAGAGCCAGGGCACCCTCGCTTGCGCCCCGCAGGCCTCTCTATCCCTGGGTCTCTGGGGAGGCCACCTCGCCCCTGCCCCAGCTGTCCAGGATGCGCAGTCACTGGCGGAAGCCCCTTCGCCTCCGGCGGAAGAGGATGTGCTTGAAGGAGCGCCGGAAGTCCTGGTTGAAGACAGTGTAGATGACCGGGTTGAGCGAGCTGTTGCAGTAGCCGATCCAGAAGAAGAACTTGAAGAGCGGGGTGGGCAGCTGGCAGGCCTCGCGGCAGATGCCGTACAGGCTGTAGCTGAAGAAGAAGGGGAACCAGCACAGCACGAACACGCCCATGACCACGGCCAGCACGAAGGTGAAGCGCTTCTCCCGAGCCTGGGCCACCTTGCGGCGGCACACGCTGCTGCGCGCCCGGCGCCGGCGCGACAGGAAGAACTCGACGGAGCGTGAGCTGGCACGCGACAGGCGCCCGCCGGGGCCAGGGGACCGGGACGCTGACAGCGCTCCCGGATCGGCCGCTGTGGACCCCGAGCCCGGCCCCGGCGCGTCCCCGCCAGCCTCGCGCCGCCGTGCGCCCCGCCGCAGTGCACCCCGCCGCCGCCTCCTCTCGGCCGCGCTGCTCTCGTCCGGCTCCACGTCGGCGCGCGGGGGCGCACAGTGCCCGTTCTCTCCCGCAGCTGCCACCGCGGCCGCGCCCAGCCCGTTCTCCATGGTCGGGGACTCGCCCTCCGGGCCCGCGGGCCCGCGCTTCTCGCTGAGCGTGCGCGTGCGCAGCTTGGCCACGCGGTAGATGCGCGCGTAGACCAGGCCCATGATGAGGCAGGGCGCGAAGAAAGAGCCGATGCAGGAGGACAGGATGTACCAGGTCTCGTCGTTGAGGCCGCACTGCGGGTAGGCGGCGCCATCGGGCTGGCGGTAGAAGGAGACGAGTGGCGGGAAGGAGATAACGGCCGAGATGAGCCACACAGCCACGATGGTGGCCTTGACTCGGCGCGGCGTGCGCTTCAGGTTGTACTCGACGGCCTGCGTCACCGACCAGTAGCGGTCCAGGCTGATGGCGCACAGGTGCACGATGGACGACGTGCAGAAGAGCACGTCCAGCGCCAGGTACACGCCGCACCACGCCTGCCCGAAGTACCAGTAGGCCATGAGCTCGTTGGCCAGGGAGAAGGGCATGACCAGCGTGGCCACCAGGATGTCGGCCGAGGCCAGCGACACCAGGAAGAGGTTCTGAGGCGCGCGCAGCGCCCTGCTGGTCAGCACGGCGATGACCACCAGCACGTTGCCCACCACGGTGAAGACGATGAGAAAGCCTACCACGGCCGCCAGCCCCGCCACCGCCCCTGCCGAGTACGGGCTGGGCGGTGGCCCCCAGACGGCCCCCGAGGCGTTGGCGCCGCCGCCGCCCCCCTCGCCGGCGCCGCTCGCGTTGGGGCCCTCAGCCGCCAGCAGCGCGGCGGCCAGCGCCGGGGACGCCATGGTCTTCCCGCGAGCTAAGCGGTCCCGCCCGGGGCCGGGGCGCAGCCGCCACAGCAGCTCGGGCGCCCCCCAGCCCGGTCCGGCTCCCACATCGCCCCGCAGCTGGCCCTCAGCCGTAGTGGCCCGGCGGGCGGTGCGCCGGAGAGCGTGGCCGCCGGGCTCCCCGCCGCTGCCGCGCGCGCGCGAGTGCACAGCCGGAGGGGCCTGGAGCGAGCGGCAACGCTGCGGCGGGGGGAAGGCGGTCAGGTCCTGGGCACCCGGCGCGGCCCCGCTCACGGGGAGCGCCCCAGCAGCGAGCCCACGGCGACGCGGCGCCCCAGCGGACGCGCCCGGGCGGCTCCACGGTCCCCGCGCCCGACCCGGGCGCAGGCTGCAGGCGGCGGTGGCGGCCCAGGCGCTCCGCCTCCCATCCGGCCGGCTAAAGCTCGGAGCGCCGGGGCGCGGGCTGCGGCTCCTCCGGGCCCCCGCGCCCGCGCGCAGCCTCCGGCTCCAACTTTACTTTCCCGGCCCGGGCGCCGGCGCCGCCGCGAGTCCTCCCGCTGATCCGGGGCGCGGGCGCCGCCTCGCCTGCCTCGCTTGCCAGCGCTGCGCCGCAGCCTCCTCCAGCTCCTCCTTTGCCGCCGCCGTTGTGCGCTCGCCGCGAGTGCAGCCGCCCGGGCTCGGCTTCCAACTTGGGTCGAGTTGCGCAGCGGGGAGGGCGCGCGGGGCGGGGCGGGGCGCCGGGCAGGCCCGCGCCGCCGCCCCGGGGGGGAGCGGGCCGGCAGCCGGAGCCGCGGCCGCCTCGGCGAACCTGGTGGCGCGGCGCCGGGGAGGAGTCCGGGGCGGCGGCGCAGGGCACGCGCTCGACGAGGGCGCCCCCTCCAGGGCCGACTGCAGCCTGCCGGGCTGGGCTGAGAGCCGGCTGGCCAGGGCGGTGAGTTCTAGAAGCCTGCTCTTTCTAAGACGGGAGGCGCCTCGCCTCCCCCGGGCACAGGCACAGGCACAGGCACACGCGCGCGCGGGCGCGCACAGCGGTGCGCGCGGCACGGCTGGCTCCGGGTCCCAGGCCAGATTGTAGGGCAAGCCGCTTGCGGCCGGGCGGAGTAGGCGGCACCGCCAGGCGTGCACTGGCCCCGGGAAGCCTGGGGTCTGTGCTCCCCTGTGAAGCCGCCCCCTCCGCCAGCCTCGGGTCCCTCCTCTGCGCGCTGCTTCCCTGCGCTGCTGGAGCATGAATCATACCGGCGGTGCCTGTGCAGCCCCGGGCGGGCTCCCAAGCGCTGCACCCATGTTGGCGATATTTGAAGTTCAATTCTTCCGCTGCGTGACCCTTTTAAAGGCGGCGGGGTGTGTGTGTGGGGTGTTCAGAATCACCACCTCCAACGAACCCCAAACCTGGCAGCTTTGGAGTGGGCTGCAAAGGAGAGCCGCTGATGGGTGGCCCCTTCCCCCACCCAGCCCTGTGCATCCGCTTAGGAACTGTCACTCCACGGCCGGCCTTAGTGCTGGGTGTTGGTCCCTCAGTGGAGGAGAGACCTGCAGGGAGGAGGTGGCCCAGGCGTTTGGGTGGAGTTCCCGGGCCTGACCTTCGTTGCACAGACTAGGAACCTGCGCGGCTGGTCAGGGGCATCTGCTGCATGGCCTGGTGGGGTGGAAGGGAGGCTGCCCTTCCTGTGCTGGGAGACAGGTGCTTGGCCTCATGGGAGGGCTTGGGGTGACCTTGCCCCAGCCCTGCGAGTGAGGCCCAGAAGTGTGCCTGGTCTGAGGGTGCCTCTCTGGGCTCCTGGAGCATGACTGCTTTTGCCTATTGGCCTGTTGTTTTCTTATAAGGCTGGAGAGCCCCGATCGGGCACAGCCACCTAAGCAGGTGTCACTGTGGAACTCTGGCCTCCTTGTTCACCTGCAGAACCCTCACTTGGGCCTGCCCAAGACAGGGTGCATCTGGGGACGAAGTGTCCGGTGCCAGGCCTGGGTGCTTAGACACTCAGAGGAAGTAAAGAGCTGGGGCTATCATGTGAGAGGGGTGGGAGAGTCACAACCATTGTTAAAGACCACTTGGGCCCTGGAGGCCTAATAAATAGGTGCCAGCAATCAGGTGCACTTCGTGTGGAAGACCCACACCTGGCTTCCTCCATCACTGGCACAATGGAGCAGGGTTCCAGGGAGCCCTGGGAGGAGGACTGCATGGAGGAGGTGACGGTGCTGCACTTGGGGCACAAGGAGGCTGGCGATCCTAGGGAGAGAACTCTTCGAGGGCAGGGCAGGCCAGGGGAGGGTACAGACAAAGCTAGTGATGTCGGTCAGATGGAGCGCTGGAGAGATCACTGCCCCAGCATCTGGCCGGCTACCAGGGCTCCCACACAGGAGGGGCCTCGCCTCCCGAGCAGCCCCTCAGGGGGTGCGTGGGGTTGGAGGAGTCTGTGCAGGGTCCTGCTCCAGCCGTGGCTCCTGTGTTATAGGCGATGGCAACCTGGCCACATGGAACAGGGAAACAGCTCCTGGGCCTGAAGCCAACGAGGCTTCTCACTGCCCAGGAGCCGCTCTGCAGGCCAGGGTGGCCGAGGGCATCTGGAGTGCCCAGCCATCATGTGGCCCGGGCCCATGCGGAGGGACAGCTGGCTGCGTGTTGTCGTGGTGCTGTGGCCTGAGCTCCAGCCCAAGCAGGGGGGCAGGAGTGTCCACGCCAGGCCCTGGAGCCAGGGGTGTGAGGTGGATCGTGCCACCGTACCCCAGTCCACGATCAGGGAGCCGGGGCCAGGCTCGGGTGCAGCGCGTGTGGAACCGTCGTGCTGAGGCCCAGGGAGCACAACTGTTGGCAGCAGAGTGAGGAGCCCTTTGCCCAGAGTGGAGCTCGAGGCTGGCCAGGCTGCTCCCGGTGCTCCTGCACCAAGCAAGCGGCACAGCCCAGGAGGACGCCTTCCTGCGAGCAGCCGTGGCCGGCCAGGGCCGGGTGGGAGGCGGGGATTGGACTGCGCCGGTGGTGGCAGTGGGTGTGTCTGGCACACTTGTGGGGGTTCGTGGGAGGGGCGGGTGCGTTACAGAGGAAGCAGTGCAGGGGAAGCACCCCGGGGCTGCAGGCGCAGTCCACGTCACCCGGGAGGTGAGGCCCGGAGGGCAGCTTGGCCTGGCGCAGTCACACAGCCAGGGGCCTTGGATGCTGTGCCCAGCTGCTGTGCCAGGGCAGGAGCTGCCCTGCAGGGACGGGGACGCTCGCCGCCGAGGCACTGGGGATGCGGCGCTCCGCGCTCCTGAGCAGCCTCAGCGTGGGCTGAGGGAGCTCATCGCCTCAAACCACCTCACTGCACACACAGGTACACGTGCACACACACGTGCACCTCCTCCACATGCATGTGAGTCTGCACGCCCACATGCACACCTGCACACATGTATTCAGAGGCCCACCCACACAGGAGTACACTTTTCGTGTGTGCACTTTCGCTTCATGTGCATGCAGGCATGAGCATCCATGCACATACACACACCCACATGCATGCATGGACACTGATTCGTGCACATGCTCCTCTTGCACACTCACCTGTATGCCCGCATCTAGGCTTGCACACTGTGTGCACACTTGCACATACCTCCATGTGGCATGCACCCACAAATTTACCCCATGTGATCCATGTAATTACGCATGTGTTCACGCCGGACACATGCATCTCGCACATGTGCACATGCATACTGACATTCTTACATGTGGTATGGGAATCTAGAGCCAGACATGTACATGTACCACATTCGTGCATATAATCATGCACACATGCCAGGCACACACTTGTGCACAAATACACACTCGTGCAGATACATGCTTTGTACATGTGCATACACATAGCTGCACGAACCTGAGCATCTCCATGCACAGCCCACTCCCACAGAGTACGTGCATAGGCGCGCGCATGGGCACAGAGGCCTGAGGCCTGGCCAACTCTCCGAGCTGCAGAGCAGACCTGTGCTGTGCTGGCTGCAGCAGCCCTTCCCTTCCTGGATGGGCCTGCCCAGCACCTTGCTCTTGGACGAGCCACCTCTCAGTCTAGGCCGAGGGCCACCTGCCCTTGCTCACGTGGCCCCTGGGCACTGGCGTATGCTGTCTCGTGGCCTGGGAACCTTTGCCTCCCTTTCTGTCCCTGAGACTGTCTTCCTTCTAGCCCGAGGCCCCTGTTCAGGAAGCCACCCTGTTCAGCCTGGCTGGTCCTCGGCCCCTCCTGCATGCTGCCCAGGCAGTGCCATCCTGCTGACTGTCTTCGGTAGTGGGTCTTTGCGGTGCTGTGTGCCCCCTCCGCCCGCACTGAGTCCCCATTCACAGGTGCCAGGGAGAGCTGAGTCAGAGCATGCTGAGGGCCTGGGTGCACAAGGGAGGGCCTTTCGGGGAGCTCTGAGCGGCACCTGGCCCCAGCCTCACCTCTGCTGGGGCGTGAGTCCTGGGACGAGGCTGAGGCCTCTCCCTGGCAGCCTCTCTGCCGGCCTGGCGTCCCATGCCCAGCGCGTCTTTCCGGGCTGCCTCAAAGTGGGTGAGCCTCCTGCCTTCCTGGCCTCAGTTTCCCCTGTCTGTGGTTCAGGCCAGGGCTTGCAGGGGCCTGCGTGCACCTTGCTCCTCTTTGCCCTCCAGTGGTGCCCGCAGGTGGGAAGAGGGAGCGGGGCTTGGCCGAAGCCCCTTGTGCTTGGCCCGGCCCAGGGGTGCAGAGCGAGGCTGTGGCGGCTTCCTTGCGTCAGCACCAAGAGCGAGTGCTTCCTCCCAGACGGACGGAAGATTTATCCCTTGTGTTTATTGGAAATTTCATTTTTTAAAAGACAAGGCAGGAAAAAGCGAGGCTGGCTCTTCTCCCCGCCCCTCCCTGAAGGCTTCCAGAAACCGATCTGTCTTGTCAGGGCGCACAGCCGCAGACGGAATCCATGCAATCGATGGGTGATGGACTGGGCATAGCCGAGTCCCTCAGCCCCGAGAGAGGCCGGCTGGGGACCGGGGTGCCTGCGGGGGAGTGGAGTAAAACGGCTCCTGCCGTGTGCCTGCCCTGGCCCTGGGCCTGGCTCTGCCTCTCTCCTGGCCGCCCAGGCCTTGCTCTGACCTCTCTGTCCCCTGACCACCCCCTGGGCCTGCACCTGCCCGGCCCAGTCCTGCCTTGGAAGCCAGGCCTCACCGCATCGGGCCTTCCTTCCACCATCTGTCCAGTCCACACCCCGTGCCGGGCACCCTCAGAGTGGCCTCCAGCTCCTCCCTCCCAGGCTTAGGCGTAGGGAGCAGCCCAGGTTCGGCTGACCAGGCGCCACACAGGTGGCCCTGGGAAGAGCCTGTCTTTCCCAATCTCACCGACTGCCATGTGGAGTCCTCGGGAGGACTCTGAGGCGGTCCGGGCATGGCTTGCTCATCATAGGGGTGCAGGAGGGGCGGCAGGACTCAGGCCCAGTGAGACCTCCCTGACAACAAGCAAGAAGAGGGTAAAAAGACCTACTAGCTGCCTTCCCCTTCACGGTGCATGTGTGAAGATGTGATTCCTGGAGCTGTGGCTGCTACAATGTGATAAGGAGGAGCTGAGGAAGAGGCCAGCCACAGCAGGAAAGAGGCTGTGTCTGCACACTTGGTTCTTCAGCCTCCTTGACCCGGCAGCCACCCTCTGGTCAGATGCCTCCTGCAGAGGGAGATTAATCCCTTGGGGGAGGAAGGTTCTGTAACCCATGGGTGACCGTATCCTAAGCGATTTGCAGTCCCCAGCCCTGGAGGGTGCCAGGCTGCAGTGACAATAATCGCCATCGGCCAAGCACCCAGGGCCATCCACCTCCTCCAGGTTCTAAGCCCTGGGACCAGAGGGACTCTGCAGACGTGTGGAAGCGCAGGCCTTGTGGCAGGGGGTCCCGTGGGGTTTCCGTGGGACGGGCGTGGTCAGGGTCCTCCTAGGTGCGAGGAGGCGGGGGGCAGAAGGGAAGAGGGGGAGTGGGCCCTGCTGATGCTGATGGTCAGACTCTGAGCTCCGGATCCCTGACAACACCGCCGTGGGGTGCTACCCCCTGAGCCTCCGTCTCCTGAGCTGTGTGTTGAGACCCGAGTTGTTTAACTTGTTTGAAGAGTTTGAGTTACTTGGGCAACATTTGTTAAAAATTCTAATAAAAATAAATAATACAGCTTCTGACTTAGCAAAAGTGCCATGAGTCCCAGCTGGTCCTTGCCGGCCCCACCACTCTGGGTGGACCCCACGCTGACAGCCGCCTTTGTTCAGCTCTGCCACGAGGGCGGTCGGGCCACGTCCTTTCTGAGCACCAGTGCCTACGCCTCGTCCCCCTGGTGGCCACATGTTGTGGAAGCTGCGGGCACCACCTCCCGTGGACCCCTGTGAACCAGCATGGTGGGCACCCGTGTGGACGAGCAGCGTGGCCACCTCAGCACCCTGAGCTCTGTGATATCTCACTGTCCCCCGGGAACCTGGCAGGCATGTGCGTTAGTGACAGAAATGTCAGGCCTGTGATTTGTGACTGACCGTGGCGGACAAGTGCGTGCGGGCTCCAGGGAGTTCAGGGGCTCTTTGGTTTCGTTTTGTTTGGCTCTGGGTTTTTAAAGTTGGAAAATGCCAGAGCCCTGAACGTGTTTGGAATGCTCACGTTCGCGCTGCCCTGGGCGCTGGCTGCCTCAGCCCTCTGCGTGTGTCCCGGCGCCCACGTCCTCCCAGCGGGCAGCGCAGGCCCCGTGGCCCGGAATGTTTGGGTTGGAACCGGGACAGCTTGAGCCCAAACTCAGCAAGCTCGGCTGTGTTCTCTTCTTAAGTTTTTCCTTTCCAGAAACCTTGAGAAGAAAACAAGCCCCGCAGTGTCAGTCACTAGCTTAAACCAGAGCTCTGTCCTGAGAGGGAACGGGGCAACACTGACGCTTTGCATCGTAAGCCAGGGTGCAGGCGACGCTGCTGTAACAAAAGACCCCGAGATACAGCAGTGTGTCCCACAGGAGAGGCTGCACAGGGCTGGTGCGGTGGCCTGGCATGGGGAGGACTCCAGGCCCTCTGTCTCCCTCCCTGGCCATCCAAAGCAGGCAGCTCGCCTGGAGGCTGAGGTGGCCCTGCTCCAGCTCCGGCTGTGGCATCTCATCCTGTGAGTCTCCACGGTGGGGTGGGGCAGCCACGGTCCTCCAGGCACAGGGCAGCACACCTCGGAGTCGGTCAGGGTCCCTATGCTGGCACCCACTGCTCAGATCATGGACACGTGGCCACACTGCTGCAGGGGAGGCTGGGAAATGTGGTCTGTCACAGCCACCTCCTTCTGGGGTCATATTCCATTGCTGTGAAATGGGTTTCCCCACCTTGTCTGTGTGGGCATTTGGGGCTGGAGACTTCTCTGATGGGGCGGGCTGCTCTGGGCATCATACGACGCTCCGCGGGAAGAAGCTGTAGATGCCAGGAGCACCCACTGAGGTCATGACAACTAAGCACATCCTCACACACCCTGGGGACAAACCTGCTCTCCGCCAGCCAGTGCAAGGACCTGAGCCCGGCGTCCACAGCCTCCAGGCAGGCGGAGGGCTGTGCTGGGCGCGGGGGACCCACAGAAGGGAAGAGAAGGAGGTCGGGCTTTTCATGTCAGTCAGCCTAGTTCTCAGCGGCTCTGGTTGAGAATAAAGAAAAGACAAAGCTCTGTGGTTGTTGGGAATGAACTGGACCTTCCATGCATCTCCTCTTCCCCTCTGAACCTGTAGCTGTGACTTTATTTGGGAATAGTGCAGTGGGGAGTCAGCGTGGAAGCTGGCGAGGGAGAGGGCTAAGACGGCGTCAGTTGGGCAGCCGTGCACACACAGGCCGGGCCAGCTCAGCCACAGAGATCACACACTCAGGACGCAGGGACAGCACGGGAGTGACCGCCGCCGCCGACCGCTGCTCCCTGTGCCCCGTTCTCCTGACTACGCAGCGAGATCCTGAGGGGCCGGAGAGGGCGTGGCCAGCGCGGCCCGTGCTGCGTCTCCGGAGGTCCTGCAGGAGCCTGGGCCGTCTGCCCCGACCTGTCACGGCCAGGGACCTGGGCACCCGGACACAAAGCGCCCTGGACAAGGAGCCCTGCCTCGGGACCTTCTCAGGACACCGTCCCACCAGGGGCTTTCCCTCTTCTTATGGTTCCCGTGACCGTCCTCCTCGGAACAGTGTCCTTCTCCGCGATTTCATTCTTTGACTTCGTGAGACCCCAGCCCTGTTTGGACTCTAACAAAGGCCTGTGTAGATGTAGTTGGGTTCTGTGAGGCCATGGGGATGGGGTGTCCCCTAATGCCATACGCCCGTGTCCTTATTAGAATAGCAGATGGAGACAGCCAGAGGGAGGCCGTGGGGACAGGTAGGGACTGGGTGATAGGACCACAGCCAAGGACACCAGGACAGAAAGCATCCTCCCCAGAGCCTTCCAAGGGAGCACGCCCTGGCCAATACCCTGACTTCAGACTTCTGGCTTCTGGGCGATGTTTGAATAAGTTTCTATTACTTTGAGCCAGAAATCGCATTTGCCCGGGTCAGGCCAAGTCTCCATACAGAAGTGCTGCAGAGTGCACGCGCCCACCGGCCAGTCGCCGCTCCATGCTGGGTCCGTCTGACACAGGAGCTCACGATGTGACGGCCACTGCCAGGGCCTGTGGTGGTGGAGGAGAGAGAGCGTTCTGCGGTCAGAGAGTGTTCCCGGGGTCGGGGAGCAGACGACACACGGCCCCGCTGGGGGTCTGGACCCAGATCCATCGGGGCCACCAGAGCCGCCGGCCCCGCCCTGAGGTGCCGTCCCTGAGGCACAGGACTCCGGTGCTCTGTGCCTGTGCCACGTTGCCACGCTCCAGGACTCGGTTTATCCTGCCGACAGAGGGGTGGGCTGGTTCTGAAGTCTTCGAGGGGCCTGGAGATTGTAAGGAGGCGGAATCGGCTTCAGGTGAGTGGGGGATTCTCAGCCATTGTTCTGCGGGAGCACGGAAACGCAGAGACGCTGGAGAGGAACAAAGGCGTCAGCAGCTGCCGCGGGGCACGGGTGTTATACTTAGAGCAACTATTAAAAAAGGAGTGCCTGCCGCTTGTCGGAACTGCCCGGGAAACCGCGTTTGACTTGAACAAAAGCTTGTATCGACAGGATATGTTATCGTTCAATTTCGAGGAAAGAGCTGTAATTAGATGGCTCATTCCAGGTCTTGTTTCAATTACAGCAGGAAAAATGCACGAATCCAGCAAGGGGTGAAGGCCTCGTTTGCATCAGCGCGGAGGTGCGCTTCTGGGTCTCAGCCGGCCACAGCCACAGGAAGCTGGGGCCTTGGGGCTCAGCCTGGCCCTCGGGATGGGGCAGTGGAATCAGGTGGGGCACCTTGGCCCTGGGATCCTGAGCACTTTGTTGTGGGTGCAGGGCCCACTGGTGTCCAGGAGGGGGCGACATTCCCCCCACTGACCCTATGGGACGGAGGACAGGATGGCCACGGTGTGCACAGAAGACTCAGGGGACCTGGCCACTGACAGCTGGCCCAGTGTTTCTCACCCCTGGCGCAGCTGCCCGAGCCCAGCAGCCTGGAGCACAGGACCAGCTCTGTGTCAACCCCCAGGCCAGTGCAGCCGCCTCCTCCAGGAAGCCCTCCTGGGCCTTGGTGGGACCCGATGCCTGAGGGTGGCCCAGACCCCATCCTCTGTGCTCTCAGGATGGCCCTGGCCCAGCACAGGGTGGACGCATGAAGACCAGTTGATGGCCAGGTGAGGGAGTGGGGACCTTTGAGGCCAGCAGCACTTGGGCCACTTTCCCAGGACTGTGGCAGGGAGGCCAGGCGCCTCCCAGCCTCCAGAGGGTTTGGGGTACAAGTCCTCCTCCCCACAGCGCCAGACTGAGCCCAGGCAGGAGGAGACCCGGGTGGGCCAGAGCACGGGCCAAGCGTGGGTGCCTTCTGGGCCCTGGTTCTGATGAGAGGAGCCTGGCCCCACACAGGAAGGTCGCCTCCTGCCGGAACTGCTGTCCTCGGGAGTGGCCCCGCAGCCCGGTCCACTGCGTGCAGGGTGCCCTGTGGACCTGGGCCTGACCTGACAGACCCGCCGGTTTGGTGAAGGAGGCGAGGCCTCAGGCCCTGCAGCCCCTCCCCACGTCCTGAGGTGGCCACATTAGTGGTGGTAGGAATCTGGGGGAGCGTTCCTCGGTTGGGAGCTCATTCCAAAGTTCTGGCCTGCTAAGCTGGGTTCAGTGGTACTCACTAGTAATCCCAGTGTTGGGGAGGCTGAGGCAGGAGGATTGCTGCTAGTTTGAGGCCAGCCTGGGTACACAGCAAGACCTTGTCTCGAAAACCAAAGCAAACAGAAAACAAAAGTGCCAAAGGTCTGGCCTGCTCCCGGGGGCAGGGGCTGAGCCCCCACCACTTTAAATCCAGCTGGGATGTGGGTGAGGGTCGAGTGGCCCTGGAAGAGGCCTGGGGGTGCAGGGAGCTTCTCGTGTTCCTGGGCCCAGCTTAGCAGACCAGCACAGTGCTCAGCCCAGGCCGGTGACTGCCTCGCTGGCCACAGCCTCGGGCTCCCCGGCTGTACCGAGTCCCCCATTGGCCTTGGGGCAGCAGGCAGAGACCCGAGAGCAGCTGGGCTGGGGGCCATGGGGGGAGAAGAGACATCGGAAGGGCTGGACATTGTGTTACTATGGTCCCTTCACTCGTGCCCAGTGGGCAGGGGTGGGCAGGTGCCCCACACACCCGGAGCATGGCTGCATGGGGCAGCTGGGCGGGATTCGTGGCCTGGTGTGTGACACGCTTGGCACGTGGTGGGGCCTTCCCGTGAGGGGAGGAGGCAGGACAGAGGTGCCCAGGACAAGCAGCAGGTCCCAAGGATGGGCAGCCTCGGCTGGGCTGTCACACCAACAGCACTGGAGTGACGCTCGTCGGGAGCTGACCCGTCTGTCTCGTGTCCACTTCAGGCCGTGCGGGCCGCCGGCCACTGGTGTCTGAGGAGAGGTCTGCGGCCAGGGAGCGCGCAGGCTGTAGCAGCCATGCCCTGGGCTCATTAAGCCATTAGGAGGGGTATCCATGGAAACCGCGTGCTCCGGCACTCTGCAGAGCTGAGTATTTATTCCATTAGCAGGGCTGGGGTGCCAGGAGACTTTGGCTCCTGCCGAGGCCTCGCCGGAGCTCCTGGGGCAGCCGGCCACCTGGCGGGGCCACCACACCCTGCCTTCACCTGTACGTGGGAAAGGTCTGCAGCCTCCCTGGGGAGACCCGCTGTCTCCTGGTGTGGCCAGCTGAGGACTCTCCTGCCCTGAGCCACCCCGGCGGGCCACATCCCAGGGCTTCAGGCTCAGCTGCTGCTGTCCATGGTGCCTGGCCTGGGGTCCAGCACACAGTAGGCACTCGAGCAGAAGTTCTGGCTGCCCAGCTCCCGGGTCTTCCAGGCAGCTCTGGCGGCAGCGTGACTGAGGGCTCGGTGCCACTATGTCTGTCCGAGATGCATGGCCACTACCCCAGCAGCTGTGTGCCCTACTGTGCACCAATAGGTGTGTCCCGGGCTTCCCTGAGGGATCTAGGAGGAGGTGGGGTGGGAGCGGCTCTGTGCTTGGGGCTGGGGGTCCCTGCACCTGGGGCCTCACTGCTTCCCCATGCTGTTCAGGTGCTGCAGCTTTGCCTGTCGGGGTAGGCTAAGCATGTGTGTGCGGTGTGTGCACGTGTGTCCCTGCCTGTGTGTGTACCTGTGTGTGTACCTGTGTACCTGTATCTCTGTGTAACATGTGCACCTGTGCATATGCTGGGCATGTGTGTGTATATGTTATGCTTGCACATGTGTAAATGTGTATGTGTTTTATGTGTGTGTATGCATTCATGCTATGTGTGTGTAAAGCATGCATCATGTGTGCATGTGTAATGTGTGTGACATGTATGCTGCACATGTGTGCATGCATGCTATGCACATGCGTGAATGTGTACACATCACCTGCACGTATATGCAGATGTCACACATGTCATGTGTGACGTCTGAGTGTGTAAGTGCACACACATTGTGTGGTGTGTAATGTGTTGTATGTGTATATGTGCATGCGACGCGTGTTGTGTGCATATGTGTGGGTGTGGGGGGCATGCTATGTGCACATGTGCTGTGCGTGTGCACGCAGGGCTGACTGTCAGATCACAGCAAGGCAGTCGCTGAGTGTGGAGGGGACCCTGGCAGAGTGGGTCACCTGTGAGTGCCCTGCACAGGCCCTTGGGCCTTTCGTGATGAGTAAGGGGCCCCCTTCTCTTCCACAGAGAGCGGTCTCCGCAGGTCCCCAGGCTGGTGTTCGGAAGAAGATGCACTGCGGCAGCTCTGCCAGCCCCGGGGAAGTGTCTGGTTGGTGAAGATCTTGTAGGTCGGGTCCTCGCAGATGGCTGTTCAGTGACCCTTCTAGAGTAGGAATCGGCAAACCGGTCCCGGCTCGGGTCTGCTGTTTATCTTTGTAAATAAGGGTGGAGGCGTGCACACTGGTGGCACCCCCATCTCGCCTCCCTGGCCGTGCCATCCAGACCCGGCGCTGCTGGAGGGCAGGCTCCATCCTCGCGGCCTCAGCTCCCTGCCCAGTGGGTCCTGGGCCGAGCAGTTTCTGACTGCGCCCTGGGCTGTAAATCAGCAGTCGCTACTCTGGCAGGATTTCGCTGGCTGCCCACTGAGTGTGGAATTCCTCCCATGCCGGGGAACCCCACCTCCACCGCCGAGCAGGACGCCAGGTGGCAGGGCTCTGGTGTGGACCCTGGCCCCAGGGGTGCGCAAACAGCACAGAGGCGCCTCAGAAACTCACAGACGTCAGTGTACCTTGGGCAAGGCACTTGCTAGGTTTGACCCCAGACCCTCAGCATTTTTTAAAAGCGGAGCAGGATGACCACGGTCTCCAGCATCCGGCGTCGGGTGTGTCCCAAGGGGCCTGAAGCGGGGACTCTGAAGTCACCATGCAAGGCTTGCGGGGACCACGTGGGGTTCCTGGCTCGTCCCGCCGGACTGGGTGGACAAGGGCTTGGCTGCCACCGCAGCTGCCGTCCTGTCCCTCGGACACACGATGTCCCCACTGTCCTGCAGGGTCATGCGTGCTGAGTCCATCAAGGAGCTGTCTGATTTATCCGTTCGGTTGTTGTTATTTTCCGGCAATTTATAGCCACTCGTGGAGGAGGCACCGAAGTTGTAGAAAAATCTGCTCTCCGCCGCAGTGTTCTCCAAACTGAGCAGCCTCCCGAGTCCTCTTCCATCCAGCTTTGCACCAAGTGTCAGTGTTCAGACCCAGAGCCTCCGCACACGCCATCGGCTCCAGTCTCTCCTGGAGCAACAGCCCCTCCCCCGGCCGGCTGTCAGTCGTCCACCCACTCTCCTCTGCTAGCTGCCCACTGTCCCGCTCCCCACCTGTCACCTGTCTGCCGCCCGCTTGCGTGCGCTTGTGGACCCCTGCCTTTTCCGTCATGGAGGAAGGTAGTGGGGCTGAACCCAGGACCTTCACCCTGTGCCGCATCCCTGGCCATGTCTTAAATATGTTATTTTGAGACAGGGTCTCGCTAAGTTACCCAGGCTGGGCTCAAACTCATAGCCCTCCTGCCTCAGCCTCCCAGAGTGCTGGGATTACAGGCGTGCACCACTGCACCGGCCTCGGTGATTCATAGTTCATCGCCGCCCTTCATCATGTTGGTGCTCAGTTGTTCCAAATTTGGTCAAAGGAGCCCTTTCTAGCTGAGTCCTTGTGACATGCCTGTCTCTCTCTCTCTTCCTCTCTCTCTCTCTCTGGCACAACGAGATGTTCCAATCTAATTTTGAACTGTTCTCACCCCAGCCCTAACATCAAAACATTTTGGACAACAGGGGCTGGGTGCCGGGGCCCACGGTGAGGTTGGAGGGCTTCCTGCAGCCAGACCGGGGAGGTGCGTGCAGGTGCTCACACGCACACACGCGTACACACATGCGCAGGCACGCACATGTAACACACAGACACGAGTGTGGGTGCAGATTTGTGTGGACTCATGGAGGCACCGCTGGGACTTCCTGGCCCTGTGCACCCCGCTTCCCAGACATGTTTGTGCCCGAGTGTGAGCCCAGACCACACCCAGCATAGCTTCCGGCCGGCTTCATCCATCCCTACACAGCAGGAGTGCATGCCGCGGAGCTGACTCCGGCTGGGTCGCGCGCTCCCCGCCCGTTCCCGCCCTGCTTGGGACAGCGTGCATCTGCCCGCCCTTCTCACTGTGGCGACGACCTCCGTGGGACACACGATGGGGCTCAGTTTTCCATTTCTTTTCCCCTTTCTCACTCTCATTCCTTTAATTTGATTTATGTGTACAGCACTGAGCAGCTTGCAAAAGCTGGTGTGTGCTGGCCGTGGCCATGGAGCGCCCTTCACCGGCCTCCCCGGGGAAGGACCTCAGCGGCTTCCCCGGTGGCCTCCAGCGCTCCTGATTGGAAGATGCTGCACCTCGTCCCTCCCCTAAGTCTCACCTGACAGGTGACACCCACGTGTGCACGTGGGCCCTCAGTCTCTGTTCATGACACAGTGACATCACAGAGGACAACAAATGGCAGGGGCCCAGGTCCCCAAGTAGGGGTCCGAGATGGCCTGAGAGGCAGGAAGACAGGCCCAGCTTCCCCCGCATCCCAGCCCGGATGGCTCCCACTGGGAGGCGGGGACCTGCAGGGAGGGGGGCTCCGTAGGACGAGGCGGCCTCGCTGGCTGTGGGGTTTCCTGTGCCAGGTTTCAGGAGTTCTTCGGATGTTAAGGATGTCGGACTCCTGTCTAAGACACGGGTGCCCGGGTCTTCTTCCCAGCTCATTCGCCTTTCCCTCCTGCTCATCTGTTTTCCGGGTGAGCTTGTCGCGGCAGCGTTACCTTTGCTTGGACCCGGCTCTCTGATGCAGAAATCCTTCCCTGCCGTCCTCACCCAGGACTCCCTCGGGCTGGCTTCTGGCACCTGTTTGCTCCTGCTTTTCCCGCGCGGGTCTCTGGTGCCCTGGAGTTTTCTCTTTTCTGTGGCATGCTGCTAGAGCCTCAGTTTACCTTTCTTCAGTCATCCCTGGGCCGGCACAGCTGAGGTGAGGAATTGGTGTGGCCCTAGGGACTGGGACACCTCCTCCTCGTCACCCTGACTCCCAGCAGTGGTCCAGGCTCCCTCCTGTCCCATGGCTCTGTCCCTCCCCTGTTGTAGGCACCCTGTCCCTGTTGTACGGCCCTGCCGCCTGCTTCCTCTGAGGCTTTCCCTGCAATCCCGGCTTGCTTATTTTTCCACATGAACTTTAGCATCGACCCCGGCTCCGCGTGGAAGAAAAGCTCACTGCGGTCTTCATTGCGTCCTCATTAGATTCACCCCAGTGAGGCAGAGCCAACATCCGGACAGTGCTGGGCGTCCTAAGGGCTCTATTTTGGGACTTCTCTGGGTCCTTCTCTGGGCTGTTTTGTGACCGCCTCCCCGCAGGCTGTGAGCTCCGAGGTGCAGTCCTCTGCTGTACTGGAGCGTGGGATCTGCCACCCAGGTCACTCCAGGTGACTCGAGTCCAGCCCCCAGGGTCCAGGGTCCCTCTCCAGCTGAAGGTGGGAGTGGCCAGGATTCTTTGCGGCCCAGAGTCCTTGGGGTGCCCCTCCCCACCCCATCTGATGTGGTCAGGGTTTGCAAGAGAAAGGAGTTAATCCAGGATACATAATTTATAGGATTATTTTATAATATTCACCCAAACAGTCAAATGCAAAAAGAGTGCAGGAAATCTGTCTATGCACTGAGACCCTAAGAATCCAACTGAGGGCCTGGAGCCCACGGCGGTGTCCTGCACGAGTCCAGCTGGAGGCCTGGAGCCCACGACAGTGACTCATGCAAGTCTGTATCGAGGATCTGCGCTGGGAAGGCCCACAGGTCAGTGGTGGAAGCTACAAAGTCTGCACCAGTGGGGTGAAGGATCTGTACTGAAGCCGGAAAGAGACACTCAAAGTAAGGACCAGGGCTCCCCTGGAAAGTGCCACAGCCATCCTCAGCAGCAGTGAGGTCTAGAGCTCCTCCGCTGATGAGGACAGCAGAGTTCTTATGAGGACGCCAGCATGACAAGCTTCTCAAGGAGAATCAACAGCACCCCATCTTCCCCTCCAGTTCTCTTTTTATGCTGTTGGCAACGATCCTCAGCTGGGTCCTCCACACCCAGCACCACCTGACTCGGTTTATCGTGGTGGCACAAGGTGAACACCAACTGTCGGTTCACCACCCCATCCCCTGCTGGGGGACCACAGGCAGCTAGCTGTAGCTCAAGACGAAATGGGCAGAGTGGACAGTGGGTGGTCACAGCAACCCCAAGTTAAGAGGCTGTCACTTCTGCTCTGGGAGCATACGGGGCACAGTGCCCGCTTGCTGTTCTGTCCCCAGGACAGCGCTCGCCGGTGACCTGGTGTCCTGCTAAGAGATGCAGTCACCGGGCAGGAACCCCACCCAGTATGCCCCCTGAGCAGATCTGACCCCGGAGGGCATGGGGACCACGGGAGGCTGAGGGGCTGTCACCGCCATACCTGGAGGACCCACCAGGCTGCCGCCCTGCACTTGGGTTTGAAAAGACAGTTGCCAAAACAGAAAAGTCAACAGAGAATATGCATGACAAAGTTGAGGATGTTTCCCAGGATTCAAGTTTTAAAAAGAAAAGCACCAAACCAGGGGCCTAACGTCGAGCTGACGGCAGAGTCCCCAGGAGGAAGGCAGACGCGGATGGAAAGAATGACTCCAGGGTTAATGAGGGCGCGGAGCTGGCGCCGGGAGCCCGGCCCTGGCGGCCTCACTGGGACGCTGTCTGCGTCTCCCCTGCATGGCTCTGAGGAAGTGCGGGGTTGGCGCTGCACGGGAGGAGAGGTGGGGAAAGCCCAGGGGGCAGCCCCGGCACCTTCGGGGCTGAGGTGAGGCCTCGGCCATGTGGGCACCACAGGGAGCAGAGGGAAGTGATACAGGTGAGGAAGGGAGGCGCCGGGCTCGCTTAGAGCGGCCCATCCTGTGACCACCCGTCCCGAGAGGGCCGGCACTTGAGCCCTGGGAGAAGCCCCTCCCCCAGCACATCCAAGTCACAGCTGTGGCAGAAGGGCCACAGCCAGCAGGCTCGGCCAGTGCCTCACCTCCGAGTGGCTAAAACATCCTGAGAGAAATGTGGGTTGGCTACGCAGACGAGGATCCACAGGGCAGTCACCCCATCCAACCCTGGACCCCAGGGGGGATGCACATCCACAACTCTGCAGCAAACCATCTTCAACCTAGAATTCGGCACAAGCTCTTCATCAAATGACAGGACAGGGTAGAAACATGTCAAGGCATGCAACACAGATGTTTACTTTCCATGCACCTATTGTTAGAAAGTTACTTAAGGATGTGCTCCAGCAAGAGCAGGGTGACACTAAGAGAAGGGTGCTGAAGAATCAGTAGATCGAGTTCCACGTGGAAGGAGGACAGGCCCAGGGAGATGCCCAGAGCAGGGGTGAGGGGTCCCAGTGGGGCAGGCATCAGGGGCTGCTGAGAGCAGTCTCCAGGAAAACAGGGATTTGAGATGGATGTTGTCATAGGGTAGCACCATTTCAAGGAGGAAATGATGGCGTTATAAAGGCACACTTCTAAGAATCATTATAACTCTAAACACAAGAAAATTATACAGAGCAGTTGGGGATAGTTGAGTGTAATGGCGAACACTTTTATCCCAGCCTCTTGGGAGGCCGAGGCAGGAGGCAGTTCACAACCTTGAAAATTGAGAAGACTTTGTCTCCAAGTGAAAAAGTAAAAAGGGTTAGGGATGTCACTTGGGGTTACAGCACTTGGCTAGCATGGGCAAGGCCTTGGGTTCAATCCCTGATTCAGAAAAAAATAGAGTTGGGTATAGCACTTATGTGGGTTTTTCTCTTTGTTGTTGTTAATTTGTAGACAAAGACTTGTAGACAGGTGCAGAAAATGCATCCTCTTTTGCATCCTGAATCACAATTCAGTGTGAGTTTTGATGCATGGGTGAAGGACTATGACACTAAACTATAAAGGTTGGTTCCAAGATGACATCATAGATAACTGGGAAGCATGGGTCCAGAGAGAGATCTCAGCCTCACAAGACAGGGGACATCACAACCTCCACCTTGAAATTCTACTACAGAGCTACTGTGATAAAAACAGTGTGGTACTTGCAAAAAGACCCTAGGATCAGTGGAACAGATTAAAAGATGCAGAAACAACTGCAGACACACTCAGCCACCTTATCTTTGACAAAGGTGCCAAACACATTCACTGGAAGAAAGATAGCCTCTTTAATAAATGGTACTAGAAAAACTGGCTCTACACATGCTGAAGATTAAAACTGGACCCATATCTTTCACCATGCACTAAGCTAAAATCAGAATGGATCAAAGATCTTAATATTAAAACAGAAATGTTAAATCTGCTAGAAGACAGAGTAGTTAAAACTCTTGAAGATATTGGTGTAGGCAAAGACTTTATGAACAAAACCCTGATTCCACAGGAACTATCACAAAGAATTAGCAACTGGGATCTCATCTTATTAAAAAACTTTTGCACAGCAAGAGAACCCACCAACAGAGTGAAGAGACAACCCATGGTGCAGAAAAAAATGTTTGCCAGCTGTTCCTCAGACAAAGGATTACTATCAAGAACATATAAAGAACTAAAAAAAATCAGAATTCCCAAATTTAAAGACCCAATCCAAAAATGGACATCTGAGATGAATGCATACTTCTCAGATGAAGAAATACAAACAGCAAATAAATTTAGGAAAAACTATTCAATATCACTGGTCATTCGAGAAATACTAATTAAAACAATACTGAGATTCCATTTCACCCCAGAAAGAATAGCTAGCATCAAGAAATCCACCAATAAGGGCAGGGAGTTTGGCTCAGTGCCTGAAGCGCCTGCCCTGGCAGGCGCAAGGTTGTGAGTTCAATCCCCGGTGCTGCAAAAAAAAAAAAAAGAAAGAAAGAAATCCACCAATAAGTCAGGCGTGGTGGCACACACCTTTAATCCCAGCACTCAGGAGGCTGAGATAGGTGGAGCGCTGTGAGTTCGAGGTCGGCTTGGGCTACAACACAAGCGCAAGGCCAACCTGAGCTACATAGTGCAACCCTGCCTCAAAAACAAAAACACAAACAAAACAAAACAAAACAAAAAAAACCCAGGGCCAAGAGTTTGGCTCAGTGGCTTAAGTGCCTGTCTGGCAGGTGCAAGGTTATTGAGTTTGATCCCCAGTGCTGGAAAAAAAAAAAGAAAAAAAGAAATCCACCAATAACAAATGCTGGCAGGGCTGTGGGGAAAAAGGAACCCTTCTCCACTGCTGGTGGGGATGCAGGCTGGTGCAACCACTGTGGAAATCAGTGTGGAGATTCCTCATAAAACTAGGATTGAAGATCCCATTTGACCCAGCTATTCCCCTTCTGGGTATCTTCCCCAAAGAATTAAAAGCATCATACCACAGTGATACATACACACCTATGTTTATAGCAGCACAAATTATAATAGCCAAATCTTGGAAGCCCATCAACTGGTAAATAGATAAAGAAGATGTGTTTTTTTTTTTTAATGCAATGAAGCAATACCCTGCCTTAGCGAAGGATACGCTCCAGACATTTCTAGGAAAATGGATGCACCTTGAGCCCATACTCTTAAGTGAAATAAATCAGACACACATATGAATACCATGTTGTTTCTGTGGTTGTAAATAATGACCAAAATAGGTATAATAGGCATTGCAAAATAGGAAGAAAATGTTCAAATGGGGAGGGGAACGAGGGAGAGAGGAATGGGAAAGGAAAGAAGGAAAAAATTTTTAAAAAGTGAGAAAAAAAGGAAAACATGGAAACAAAGCTTTTGTAAATGGGAGTGGAGGAAGGATTGAAGGGAGGGGAGGGGAATGGGGAAAAAAGAATCAAGTTATACCATGTATCTGCACAAATTCCCTCTGATGAATGTGGTCACTGTGTATACCTAAAATGTACCAATAAAATCTAATTTAAGAAAAAGAAATCTCAGCCTCAGCCTTCCAACTTTCAGTTTATCATGCATGAAGATAGGTGGTTTTTTTTTTTTTTTTTTTTTTTTTTTGGTCCTGTTTGTTTGTTTGTTTAATTTAAAGACTTCTATCTTGGGGACCCAAGGTGTGGAGTTGAAAATTTGTCCTCTTGGAAGTGTTTAGGTCGGGTTTGTGTGGATGTCGTAAGTGGTACATTATCAAGCTAAATCTCCACAGGTTTCATTTTAGTAAGACCTTTGTGGCTTTTTTGGAAGAGTTTGGGACAGGACAATGACGCTGCCCGGTGGATGGAGAGAGAGTAAGAGAACCATGGGCCCTCAGTTCCCCAGAGTCTCCCTCGATCCCCAAGGCTGGCGAGAAGGAGCTGTCACCCAGCTCGGCCCGGCCGTGTGGTGTCTACACCGTCAGAGTGACTGGCTGTTCTCCCGTGATTCCCCAGACTTCAGGGTCAGCCTGGGGGGCGGGTGTGGGCCCCAGCTTGCCACCTGCTTTGCAGTCTTGAGTGAAAGCAGATGGCGCTGAGGACAGGAAGTGGGGGGGGTGCAGGGGCAGAGGTTTGCCGTAGCCCTGTCTGTTTAAGTCTGTCTGTCCACTTGTTCCTCCGGCTCCCGTCTGTCCCGGCTCTGGGATATTTGCTTCACAAGCTGGGCCCAGGCCATCTTGTCCCCTTTGACTGTCGCCCAGCAGGACCTGGGGCCAGCAGTAACCTGACTGAGCTCGTGGGGATCTGAAGTAGCCCGTGGCCACCTGGTCTTGAGGCAGGACTATCCTCCCCCGGCCGCGAGGGCACTGGTCTCCCCTTTCTGCCCAGCAGAGCCTCCTGAGATGGGGGCTGGGAGAGCGTGCGTGCTTACCACGTGGCCAGCAATGAGGGCGTGGTCTCCTTCGCGTGGAGACCAACTTCACGGTGAGACTTTTGCTACCTGGTCCTTCATACAGCTGGACTGGGTGCCGGCTCACAGATGACTCACTTCAACACTGAGCCAGCTCTGGGCTCGAACCCAGATCTCCAGGACTCAGCAAGTCACAGGTTCCCTCCCAGCCACCTCGTTACCGGACGCGAGCCTGCCGGTGCAGACGGCACAGACAGCCACCTGCATCTCGGGGGCCGACACACTTGAGGCATCTTCACCACCCCTGACCCTGCCGCCATCCAGGCACCCAGGGACGTCCGTCTCTCCCTGTGGTGGCGATCGGTGCTCACAGTTGGCTGGGGCTCCTGGTCACACCCCATGAATTGGGGGACCACCTCACTTGAAAAACAAATGCTGCAACAGTGTCTCCTTCCACACCTGGAGGTGGTGCAGCCCGGGCTCCCGCCTGTCCTTCAGGGCACCAGCTCGGGCTGCACGGGCTTCCTGAGGGGCCCCGTTCCCCTCCCAGAGCCAGGCGTGTAGGACAGTCCTTCCCACCCATCAGCCCACTGCGGGCCAACCCCGACAGGGCTTCCGGGTCAGCCCGATCCCACGACCAGGAGCGGAGGTCCATCGGGTCGGGACCCTGGCTGGGACCCATCACAAAGCAGCAGCAGCGCCTCCGATGGCCATGGGCCCCCAGGCAGTCAGAGGTTTCGGCCACGCAGATCCCGAGCGCCCCGTTGGGGTGTGGTGGGCGGTCCCAGCCACCAGGACCCTCCAAGGAGACAGCCACCCTGATGGCAGTGGTGGAGGGAAGGGGTTGGGGCCAGGCCGAGCCACCATCCTCCTCGGTGAGGCCTGTCTCGGCTCACAGTCCCTACAGAGCTAGGCTGGGGCCCCTGTAAGGCCTGGGGAGTCCCTGCCATAGACATCACGTTCTATAGGGGTGAAGGGGGTGTGGGCCGTCCCCCACCCCGTACCCCCACAGCTGACTCACACTGGGGACATCCCAGTGTGGGTCTGTATTTAGTTAAAACAATTTTAAATTCACAGCAAAATTAAGTAAAAACCATTGCATTCCCACGTGCCTGCCCCCCGGGGTGGCCTCTTCAAAGCCCCAGGAAGCCCATGTCCCCGCTGAGGGCCACACGCGGGACCAGTGGCTGCATGGGAGGAGAGGATGTGGGTCCCAGAGGGGCATCAGGGCTGAGGGCAGGAGGGCGTGGTCCTGCTCCCAGGCCCCCTCCCTCGCAGTAGGAGGGACAAAAGCGCCCCTGTTCAGGCCCCTGAGTCTGGGAGTACAGCGAGGACAGCACAGAGCGGGGGCTGTACCGCCTCTGCCTCCCGCGTGGACTTCTCAGTATGCAGAAAGGTGGCTCTGGCCTTCGGGGACCGCAGTAACACGGGTGGGGTGCAGCACCTGGCCTTGAGGTCCAGGCACAGCCCAGCATCCCACTGGCGATGACGCTGCGTGAGGGGCGGAGTGGCCCTGCTGAGCCCCGGGGCGAGGCCACGCCAGCCCTTGTCGAGGAGCAGCAAGCGCGGCAGGGACGGGGGTCCCAGGGCTCAGGGGCTCCTCCCCCACTGCTCCATGACTGTGACCCGAGCATCACGGGGAGAGATTCAGTCGCCAGCATCTCCGCCCCGGATTTCGCACAGAAACCAGATGATCAATTTTTCAGCGACTTTACTGGGACCTTATTTTCTTCTCCTTTGAAATCAGTTTGGTCAGGGCCGAAGCTCTAGGCAGGTTAAGTAGCCATTGAAACGGAGGCCCAGGAACAGCAACAGCAGGCTTCCTCTGGGATCCGAGTGGGAGAACCAAGAGGACCGGGGCCAGAGACCTGGGGAGCCACGGATGGTTCTGTGGCCTCCGGAGGGGGCAGGGCCCGTGGTTTGCTCACTGACCCCTGACCCAGGAGTGTGGCCCGTGCACACTGCTGCGTGACCGTGGGCACGAGTGACAACAAGCTGGTGGGAGTGAGCTCGGCCCACCTACACCAAGACAGCTACAGTGCTCATTCTGCCTCCTCAGCTCCGTGCCCCCGGGGCCCCCGGGATCCCCCCCTGGGGCTTCCTCATTTCCCGCACTCCCAGAGGCCCCAGGAAGTACTGGACTGAGGACACTGTGACCCATCCACTGCGGAGCACGCGGCCCTGAGGCCAGGACAGCTGCAGAGAGGCCTCAGGGCTGGGGCTCCCTACCTGACCGTTATTCTCCCTGGCTTCAGGTCAAGGAGGGGCGGAGTGCGTTTGGGGGCGGACCCCAGCCCTCAGCCTCCTCCCTCCAAGCCTCGGGGACTCCTCTGGGTGACAAGGGGGACCCTCATACCCTGCGGACACCAGAGGGTTGGAGGGAGGGAGTGAGGTTTCAGCCCCTCGCCAGGCAGTGACTCTGGGGATGTGGCGGGAGGCGGTGTCACAGGCCTGTGACCTGGTCTGCAGATCACAGGGCCTCGGGACAGGTGTTACCCACAGCGGCTGGGATGGAGTCAGAAGTGGACCGAGGAAGATGTTCGAGGGGTTGAACCACGCTGTGAAAAGTATAGATCAGGGAGGGGGTGGTCCCAGAGACCCACCACAGGCCGCTTCCTGCCCTCCCACCAAGCCCGGGGCCCTGGCAGCCAAGTCCAGCCCAGGGCTGCGGCAGCACAGGGAGGCCACAGCAACAGCGGCTCCGCACCCGGGTCCCCTCCCTGGGTGAGGCGGGACAGGCGGGAGTGGCCCCTGCAGGTGGCAGCCCACGGCGCCTGTGGCCAGAGCTCCAGGGCAGCACTGAGTGCGCTTGGCCTCGCCTGCCCCAACCCGTGACCTTTCAGTCGGCTGCAGGGGGTGGCGCTGGCAGAGGGCCAGGGTGGTGACCCTGGGGCTGCTCTGTGACCCTGCTCCTCCGTACCACGGGCCTCCCACAGCTCCACAGCCCCCCGCTCGGGGGTCCCACTGGGCGAGGAGCAGCTGAGGCATAGGATTTGGGGGCCCAGGGAGATCTTTTGTTTGTTTTCGGAAGAGGAAACAGAAGGCCCCTGGTGGGCGGGGTGGCATCTTAGTCACACTCAGACACTAAAGGAGGAGGGGATTATCTGGGCTCCTGTTTCAGTTCCTGGCTGGCCGGCTCCAAGGCAGGCAGCAGGACAGAAGGACCTGGTGGAGGGGAGCTGCTCAGGGCATGGGGCACAGGAAGCAGAGAGAAAGGGGAGGAGCCGGGAGGGGGTTGGACCCTTCCAGGCCCTGCCCTAGGCCCCGCCTCTTCCCACAGACTCCGCCTCCTAATAGCTGTCAGTTAGGAGACCGGTGTTCCACCACCTCCCAAACCCTGCCTGTGAGTGCGTGAGTATCTCGGGGACGTCCTGATCTAAACACAGCAGGGGGCGTGTCTTGAGCTAACGGCCGTGTCATCAGTGGAAGAGGCACTGGCCCGGGCCGGCAGGGCCTGCCCACAGGCCTGTCTGTGTCCCCAGAGGGGTTCGGTCCCCTGAGAGAGCCTGGAAGTGGAGCCTGTGACAGCTGGCTGCGGGCCTGCAGGCTCATCGCTCCCCTCTGTGTCATGTCCGGGGTCCCCTGGCTAAGGAAAGGGACATTTTTGGTACTTGGGGACCCACGAGGAGCTGGCCTCAGGGAGCAGGTGCTGTCCCCGAGCCCTGGCTGCCACCAGCAGCCTTCCTGGGACAGCTGGGGAGGGTCAGCCCGCTGTGCCCACACAGGGGAGGGGGCCACCAGGCCAGCTGGCCCCGCCCCGTGGAGGAGGAGGACGTGGTGGTTAGGCCGGCGGAGCTGGACCGTGGCAGCCTCCGTTTGCGGCCTGGCTTTGCTCCTGACCACTGCCTGTGCCCTGGGTGGGAAGCAGCTCGGCCTCCCTGTGCCTCGGTTCCCCCCGTAAAGTAGGAATGAGGATGATGCTTGTCCGTAGCACAGAGGACAACGCCAGGTCCAGGCTGACGACCGGCCGAGCTGGCTCCCCTCTGGGCTCTGTCTGTGCCTGTGTCGTCTCCGGCTGCACCTGTCCCCTTTTCCAGTTGGCTGCATGAAGTGCCGAGTTCAGCCTCCCAGAGGTGGCCCTGTGCAGCTTGTGAACCCCTGTGCCCCATTTTTTCTGGAGAACACCCCTGTCCGCCCTCCCGCTGCAGCCTGCTGGACACCTTAGCCCTGTCATCCGGCTTCCTGGGCAGCGCCATGCATCCCAGTGCAGCTGCCACAGCGTGAATTTGGGCAGGGACTCTGTGCCTGCCGGGCCTCACGCTCCTCCCCAGCACACGGCGGACCCTGATGAGGCTCAGTCCGAGCGGGGTCGGCCAGGTCCACCACCTGCCCCTGCATGGCCTCCGCAAGCGCCCAGCTCTCTGAGCCTCAGTCTCCCCTCCTGAGAAAGGACTCCAGATGGGGTGACCACTCTGGGAGGTGGACACAGCGTCCCTTTTCCCGTGTCCGCCACCCGGCCTCCTCTGCACCAGCCGTGGGCAGTCACCTCCCTCAAAGCCACGTCCAGCGGCGGCCAAGCCCGGCAGCGCGGCGCACGCCTCTGACACGTCTAAAATAGCTTCACTAATTGGGCTCCCTGCTCATCTTTTCCTACCATTTCATAAATTGCATTTAATTGTTTTCGAATTGATTCTTTAAAAATAAATGGTTAGCTGGAGTCGTTTTTGGAGTGTCTGCCTACTCCTGCACGGAGCGCCGCTCCCCGGGGGCCGGTGGCGTCCTGGCGCTGGCTGTGCGCGCGGTGGCCCCTCCGCGGGGGACGGAAAGCACAGCCTTCTGAGGCCGACTCTGTCCAAGGCGAGACGCTCGGGCATCTGTCTTCCCGGACTTCCTTCCTCACTCCAGGAGCAAGAAGCTATTTCCCCTCTCATCCCTAAGGAAATGGAGAGGCGGGGAAGGGCCGCGGAGCGCTCTCTTCCTCCACCCCGCCCCCTCCCTGTCACCCCGGCCAGCACCCCCGCACGTGCTTGGCGCCCCTGCAGAGCCAGCTGTCTCCTTGGCAACCGGCCTCCTTCCTCCAGCAGGGCTGGCTCCAGCGCCAGAGCTCTCCCCCCAGGCCCCCCAGGCCTCTCCTAGTGGGGCGCCCCAGGCTCTGGAGAGCCCCCACCCTCGGGGGGCCGTGGGTGGAATTTTAAATCCCTGAAGCTTCTTACAAAGCGCCCATGCGGTTAGTTAAACCTCCTAAAATAATTGCAGCCAGGCAATTACTTCTTCTACAGGCGTTCGGAGGTGTTAAGACCCCGCGCATGCTTTCCTGTGTTAACAGGAGCCCTTTTGTGCCTGAGCCTGGGTTGGGATCCTTCCAACAGGTGCTCCTTGGACGGGGCCACTGGGTCCTTCCCGGCTCCCCTCCCCCGGGCCGGCCGGCCTCCCACACCCGAGGGGGCCACAGGAGCCAGCAGAGGCGCAGGAAGCAGAGTCAGCAGTTTCCGATTCCCAGCAGACAGGAAGAGCAAATTAGCAAGGCCAGGCGTTTTCACGGTGCAGCCGCTGCCCCAGCCAGGCCTGGCTCACAGGGCCAGCTGCATCCCTGGCCCCCTCCAGCCACCTCCACAGCAGCCTGGCCAGAAGGCGCTCCCGCCACGCCCGAGTCCTCCTGTCTGCGGGTGTGCCGCGCCTGTCTTCCTTCCATCCCGCTGGCTGCTCTCCTCGGCCCCCCGCTTCCTCCCCGCCTTGCCCTCAGCAGAACTTCTCAGCACTGGGCTGCTTTGCCCCAGGGCACACGGATGTGCTGGCCCTGGCCAGTGGGGGTGGAAGGCAAGGACGGAATGAGAGCTCTGAGCCCCCCTGGAGACAGCTCGGGTCTTTGCCCATCAGCCTGGGAGCCCCCAGCCCCACCATGAGGAAGACATTGTTACAGTTTAGATGCATGGCGCCCCGAGTCCCGTGTGAGGAGGTGTCTAGAGCACAGGGCCTCATGCTCACCCAGAGATCCATCCATGCACGAGCTCACGGCTGACCGTGCTGCAGGCGGTGGGCCCTGCTTGGAGCCAGGTCACTGGGGTGGGACCTCAGAGGGTGTGTCTGTGTCCCTGACTTCACCCTTCCCTGTTTCCTGGGTGTCATGGGGTGAGAGCTGTCTGTGCCAGGCTCTTCCGTCATGAGGCTCTTGCCCTAGGGCCAGCCAACCAGAGACTGAACCCCCTGAAACCATGAACCAAGACGAACTTCTCCTCCTTTAAATTGTGGCTGTCAGGCGTTGTGTTCCAGCACCAGGAGAGTGGCTAAGACACACAGGCTGGGTCGTCCACTGTGCACACATCAGGGGCTTATGGAGCAGAGCTGCTTTGACTTACAACCTGGGCCACACCCAGCTGGTTCAACTCCAGGCTGTGACAACCCAGGACTCAGGAGCAAGGAGGAAAGACTTCTGTTGAGAGTCAGTGCATGGGATAATTTGTTATGCAGCACTATGTCCGGAGCTGACAGATGCAAAGTGGTACCAGCTCTTGCCCTTCAAATGCAACAGGTCTGGGCCAAAGCTGGTCATGCCCAGGAGGCTGCTCCTTGCAGGCATGATCTAATGCCAGGGACCTGTTTGTCTGAGTGCCAAGGGGCAGGAAGGGCATCATGGAAGTCCACAAAGCTAGTTTTAATATGCACCAAGATGGGAGAGAGTCCAGGGGTCCCTCCTTGCCTCCCTCCCTCTCTCCATCTCTCACCTCCAGGTTCCTTCTGAAGACCTCCTCCACTCCCATAATCCATGGAGGTTTCTGCTGCCCCTGATTTTGTGCCCTGCCTGACCTTGGGGCTCCATGCATGCTCTTTCTGCCATGGAAGGGGCAGACTCTTCTGTCCCTCCCCCCCCAACTCCCTAGGGCCCCTCTTCCCACAATGGGCCACTCCCCGCCTCCGTCCGATGCCTAAGCTCCTGCTGCTGTGTGCTGAAGTTCTGTCCAGGCCTCCAGGCCTGAGAGCCAGTCCCATGTAGTCAGGAGTGGGCCCTGGAACCTCACCCTGCTTTTCTGTGTCCTCTCGCCCACAGCCCGGGCTGGCTGGAGCGGGCCGTGTGCCCACGGAAACAGCCTCCTCCTCCCCGTCAGCCTGGGAGAGGAAGAAGGACTCTCCCCTTGGCTCTGCTACATCCTGGCCCTGCTGGGACCCTGGGTGGGGGGCACAGACCAGAAGGGCCACCACCTGCAGCCTGCCCCGGGGTCCAGGCAGAGCCACCGGACCCCACCATCTGTCCCTTGCCGCTGTCCCTGACCTGTGTGGGACTCACCCCAGGAGGTGGCATGGCTTTGGGGCCCTTCTCTGGCACATCACCAGCAGCGACAAGGTCCTCCCCCTCCTCCCGTCTTCCTCCTCCTCTTCACCCCTTCTTCCTCCACCCTGTGCCTCCTCCCCCAGCCACACATTCCATCCAGTCTCAGGAGTGCCATGTCCTGGGGCCTGGCCACTCGGGCTTCCGTAAACAGCAAGTCCTGCTCGTCCCCAGCCCCTCCCCCCAAAGCCTGGGCCAGGTGCACAGGGGTGGTGAGAAGCCAGCAGGTGCCATGGGGCCCCCCAGGACAGGACCCAGGCCTCCCTCCACGGAGCCGTGGCCTCGACGGCAGTGGAGCCCAAGTCCCCCCTCGAGTGTCAGCCAGGCTGAGCGGGAGCAGGCACGGCAGGGCCCCCAGCCTAAGGCCTCGTTCTGCTGCGCCACTACCTGCTGCCAGACATGGCCCCAGACTGAAGGAAAATTCCAGAAGGAGACAGCTCACAAGTGTAAATGGCGCAGACTTCTGGCTGGGCGATGGAACCTTCTACCCTTCTGCTCTGTCCCGCGGGACAGGACTCAGCCCCCATCGGCCCCCGCTGGCTCCGTAGTCATCCTGGTCACAGACCAAAGTCCTGGTATCACAGAGCTCGTGTGCCAGTTACGCTGATTTTATTCACTAATGGTGCCAAAGCACAACGGTAGTGACGCTGGCCATTTTATATGGTAATTTTTGGGGAGTGGTGGTACTGGGAATTGAACTCATGACCTTGTGCCTGCCAGGCAGGCGCTGTATTGTTGAGCTTGCTCCCTAGTCCTGTTTTCGTTTTTGAGACAGGGTCTCACTGTGTAGTCCAGGCTGACCTTGAACTCACTGCACAGCCTAGGTTGGTCTATACTAGTGGCAGTCCTCCTGCCTCAGCCTCCTGAGTGCTGGGACTATAGGTAAGTGCTGCCGCATCCAGCTTTGGTATGTTTTTATTATTGCTCTATTTTATTGTGAGTTCCTGTTGTTTATTTCTTACTGTGACTGACTTAGAAACTAAACTTTACCATAGGTGCATGGGTTCAGGAATACAGCACTGTATGTGTGGGTTGGGTGTTCTCTGAGGTCTCTGTCCATGGCCTGCGGTGAACCCCGCGGGGTGGGAGAAGGCGACTGCAGTTAACCCCAAGGAGCAAAACCTGGCACTTACTTCAAAACAAAAAGCTGGCACTTCCAAACTGCGCGGGTCACTCGCCAATCCTGTAGCGCTCAGCACTGTGAGTGGAAATTTTATGCCTTGGAACCAAGACCTCTCACTTCCAGGGCTCTGGAAGAAAATGCCTGAATCACTGCAGCCAGATTAACTCCCATTAGCCAGCGGGGAGTGGGGAGAGAGAGCTAGAGAGGGGCTGGACCCCCGCCCAGGGCGTGGAGCACCACTGTCACCAGCACCGTGGACGTCACGCCACGGCTGGGCAGTACTCTGGCCTCCAAAGCTGCCGTGCACTGACTTGCTAAGGAAGACACCGATTTCTCTGATACATAGCCCTCTTCCAACTCAGCTGTAAACTGATTTTTGTGTTCACATAATTGAAAGCAGGCCTACTGCTGGACACGCTTATTTTGTCTCTCAAACAAAAGGAAACAAACTCCCTCACTCACAGAGTTACCTTCCTTCCACATCTTTACATTCCCACTGCCCTTGCTATAGTTCCAGCTACACAGGAGGCTGAGGCAGGAGGAGGCCACCTGGGGATTTAGTGAAAACCTGTCTCAAATTTTAAAAAAATAAAAAAGGCTCAGGTCTCCTTGGGCTCAATCCCCAGTACCAGGATGTGAGAGGGCACTGTGCTTTGTTAATTCTTAGTACACATTAGCAGTACCTAAAAAATGGCCGCTTCCCTGCGTGGAGTTGGTGCATACACAGAAAGCATCGCGATTCCTTCCCCTCCCCACCCATCCCTCTGCCACCTTCCCGTCTGCGATAGACCCATCTCCCTGTTTCCTATCGTCTCTTTTCATTTGCTTTCATTAACTTAAGAGTTTCTCATATAAGAGAAGCCATGCATATTTAAGCTCAAGTGTCTGATTTATTTCACTTAACACAGCAGTCTCAAGGGGCTCCCATTTGCCTACAAATGACTCAAGTTTATCCTTCTTTATGGCACAGTAGTGCTCCGTGGTGTGTGAACGCGTTGGTTCCCTGTATCCGTCGCCTGTGGTGGCCACGCCGGCCGCTGCTCAGACTTAGCCCTGTGAGTGGCGCTGCTGTGAGCGCGGGTCTGCACTACCACAGAGACTTCTGGAATCTTCTGTGTGCGCAGCCACGCCACCCAGGAGCCTGCATTAGCCGGGACATCACATGCCGTGCGGCTAAACCGGTCGGGCTGTTCTAAAGCCTTTGAAAAGACCAGAGATGCAGCCAGCAGCGGGCAGCCCTGGTGCTGGTGTGGCGCGTCCCCAGGGGACCCGTCCTGCTGACTGGGAGCGGGGCGAGCCCAGGCAGGAGGGCGAGTGTGGAGGCCCCCAGCCAGGCCAGGCGGTGCTCGGAGGGTCCTGGGCCTCTCTTTTGTTAGTGAGGGAACTACTCAACTACATGAGTGTTTAAAAATCCAAAAGGGAAATAGCTTTATAAAAGCAACAGGTGCTTGCAGAAAAAAAAAAAAAAGTAGGTACTACAGGAAAATATAGAAGAAAGTAGAAATCACTCCATATCCCACTGCTCAGCAATAAGAACCATGGCTAACTTTTTCCCCTCGTACTGGGGATTGAATCCAGGGCCCCTGCATTGAGCTTCTCCCCAGCCCTTTTTATTTGTTTGTCTTTTAGACAAGGTATTGCTATGTTGCTAAGTTACCCAGGCTGGGCTTGAACTTGCCATCCTCCTGCCTCGGCCTTCCAGAGCGCTGGGATTTCAGGCGTGTGCCAGCACACACAGCTAGGTTTCGCTGTTTGATAAACATCATTGCTGACCCTGTGCCGACTTCTCCCTCCCTCCCTTCCACCTCAGCAGTCTCCGGGGCCTCTCCCAGCCCTGGACACAGGCTTGCCCCTCACAGTCAGCCAAGCGGCCTCCCTGGCAGGATGAGTCCCCTCACCCCGGGGAACCCTTGGGAGCTTGGGAGACAGGACCCGGCTGGGGAGGGAAGCTGGGCTGGGGAGCAGGCAGCCTGGGGCACCAGGCCATGCTGGGGAGGCCTCGGTGGGGCAGGCCAAGCAGAGGCTCGGAGGGGTGGGGGCTGGCCTAGGAGGAGCGGGTGGGGGCCGTGGCAGCGCAGTCCTGCCCCAAGTGGGGCGTCAAGGAAAGGCAGACCAAGCCCCAGGACACTGCTCATCTGGCCTGGGTGGGGGCCTCTTTCTCCAGGCTGGGCCACTTGGGTCAGACATGGACTCCGCTGGACCCGGGCACCAAGAGAACCTCCTGCTCTGGACCCCACTTCCGTCCCCAAACCACAGCCAGTGTCCAGCGGGCAGAGAGGCCACCCCAGCCGAGGGACATCTGGGGCCTTTGGCTGGGGGAAGGGACCCGGGTCTGCGGTGTCCTTTAATCAACGCCCGCCTGGAGCGGTGCCCGGCTGCTTCCCGGCATCTGGAACCGGAAAGCTGTGGAGCGAACTGCTTCCCCCAGGCCCTCAGCCGGCGCCCTCCACACCTCCGTGGGCGGGTCTCAGGGTCCCCAGCCCCACACCAGCTCACCCAGTGGCCAGGCTGAGGCTGAGGGGGCAGCAGGCTGGCAGCACCTTCCCCAGCCACCCTGGCTCCATCAGCCCCCTGTGTGCCCCGGGGCTCCCCGCCAAGCAGCGCCCAGGAGTGTCCTTGTGTCCCCAGAGGCGGTGTCTGCTGAGGAGGCTGGGGGGACCCAGGGACAGAGGCTGACAAGGGTCTGGGCAGCGAGAAGGGCCCACATGGGGTGGGGGACACTTGTCCACAGCTTACATCACTACAGAGATCCTCTGCCGCCAGGACCGGATTCCAAGATGTCACCCACGTGACGTCAGGGCTGGGCACTTGGCTGGAAAATGGCGTGGTGGTCCCTGATGGGCACATGCCCACTGCACAAGCCTTGGGGACACGGCAAGTGACACCGACCACAGCGGCGCCACCCCACGCACCACGGCCCTCCGCTCTGTGGCAGGCTCTGAACCTCCCGAGCCCACCTCCTGTGTCACTGGACGGCGACTCCGCCGTGCAGGGTCACAGGGCAGCAGGAAGTGTCGCTCGGCCTGCCGCCGTCCCACGGTTCCACCCGCGTACACACAGCCAACTTTCTGTGAGGCTTCCGGGTAACCCAGAGCCAGCAGAACCATTTGCTCCTGGTTTCCGGGCCTGTGTGCAGCCAGGACCACCCGGGGGCTTGCTGAGCTCCCGCAAGTCCATTTGCTGCTGCTTCTCCCTCAAAGTCAGAAAGTAACTTTTTTGTTGTTTTGTTTTAAACAAAGCCAATGAACTGGAAAGAGTGGAGTTCAAGTTTCAGTCAAAATAACCAAAAGAACCACTCTGCAAGGTGGGTGTGTGAGTCAGACTTTTTCTTGCTGGACACAACACTCAACACCCACAGTTTAAAGGAAAAGCGGTTTATTTCAGCTCGTGGCTTCAGAGGGCTCAGTCCACGGTCACTGCCATCATGGCGGACCATCATGGTGGACCATCATGGCAGACCATCATGGCGGACCATCATGGCGGACCATCATGGCGGAAAGGAATGGTGGAGCAAAGCTGCTTGACTCCTGGCATGGGGTGGGCAGAGTAAGCCAGGAAGAGCCCAAGAAGAGAGGGACCTTTGAAGACTCTGTCCCGGCACCTTCCTCCAGCCAGGCCCCGTGCCCAGGGCCACACAGCCATGGACTCGTCCAGAGAGGGAGCCACAGAGGAAGTGCGAGCTGCCGTGACCCAGTCCTCCCAAGGCCACGCCCCGGAACACAGACAGCGTCACTGTTCCGTCCTGTTCCTCACCAGGACACACTGTCTGCCTCGCCCCTGTGCCGGACTGCAGGGGGCTGACGGCCCGTAGGCAAATCCCGCGTGCGAGTATCACCCCGCACTTGGGCAGGCAGAGCGAGGAACCCCAGGGCGCGGGCTCCTCGGACAGCATCGCATCCTTTTCTCCAGTGTCCAATCACAGTGAAGCTGCCAGAAGGAAGCAAGCTCTGTGGAGAGGGGCTGGGGCCTGACTGCCGCCCTGGCTCTCTGGACCTGCGGGACCCAGGAGCTGCAAGTGCACCCCAGACAGGACCCGAAGCTGCGCTGGACCCCTGCTCACCCAGAGAGTGCGGAGTCCACGTTTCAAAGGTGAGGAGACCAGGCTACAAGAGGCCAGGCCACAGGCCCACGGCTGACGGCCAGCGGGGCACAAGTCCCACCCCTCGGGAGCTCTTTCTCCAGGGCTGGGAGCAAGAGGGGTACAGTCAGCTCCAGGGCACCAGGACCTAGCAGGGAGTTCAGAAACTAGGTTAGAAGAGAATGATCAGGAAAACACTGGGATGAGAGATTTGGTTGAATAAAAATTCAGGTCAAGGCCACTGGGTGCCTCAAACATCTCTTCCCCTCAGGGGGACCCGCTAGCATCCTTGGATGAGGCCGGGGGTCCCTACATTCTCAAAGACTACCTGCTTTCCTGGGGTCCAGCCTGGGACTGCAGAAACCTGTTTGTACCCCACCCATGGGGGTCCAACTCCCCCCCCAGGTCCCAAGTGGGAGTGCGCAGCCCTGCCTGCCCCACCCAGTGCCTCCTCCTGGGCATGCTGCCCCCAGCCCAGCCAGAGAGCCCTCGGCAGGGGGAGCACCTCCTCTCCTGCTCCCCTGAAGGGCACACCTGCCCAGGTCCCCTTAGCAGACCACAGGGCTGCAGCCTCACCACCCCATCATGTGGTCCACGCTGCCCTGGCCCTTCGCAGGTCCTGGCAAAGTAAGAATCACAGAGGGACCCCTAGGACGCAAGTGGCATGCCCCAGGGGACGCCCTCCCTGACAAATGCCATTTGCATTCTAGAGTTCAAGGAGGACGCTCACCCGTCCTAGCCTGTGCTGGCGACGGGAAAGCTTGGACTTCCCACCCGGCTGGGCTGCGCACAGTGACGCGGTGCTCCTGGGCGAAGTGAGCCGGGGAGGGGCCGAGGAGGGGCGGGCAGGGCTTCGGAGCGAGGGAGGGTCTCTGCGTGCCCGGGGGACAGGCCAGCTGGAGTTCCATTCCTGTGGGGTCATCTGCTCCAAGAGGACTTGGCAGGGAGCCCCTGCCCTAGTGCAGAGCTACGGTCCTCTGGATGCCCACAAGTGTCAGGAGCACTGCCCAGGGGGTCAGGACAAGTGTGCCCCATAGCCCCTGAGCCCCACAGCCCCGAGCCACCTCTCTCACCCGGTCCTTGGGGACTGGTGACAGCCTGGGTCCCGGGGTCCTGTTCAAACTCAGCCTAGGGTGCCCAGGGCCCCTGAGGCCCCTGGCAGGCGGGTGGCCCATTCCTGCACAGGCCAGCAGCAGTGGGACCCGTGTGCGTGAGGGCTGTTCTGGCCAGGCTGGGTGGACACAGGAGAGGGCTCTGTCCCTCAGACCTGCAGAACCGGCCCTGAGGAGGGGACAGTTCCTGCTCCTGGCCCTCCGTGACACACCTGCTGCCCTCTCCTGGACAGCCCTGCCGTGACCCATTTTCTCCCAGAGTGGTTGGAATCTGCCCGCGGCCACTTCCTGTCCCCTGGCCTGGCCCTCGCCTGACACCGGCTGGTTCAATTTAAGCCTCCTGCTGGGTCAGCAGATTTGCAAACCACAGGTTTCTTCAATTTCTTTGAAAAGAAAAAAAGAAAAGAAAATCGCTTTCCAGGGGATTATTTTTCTTCCCAATCCATCAAGGCTGCCGGACCTGGCTGAGGCCCAGGTCCTGTTGGATAGTAGATGTCGGTCACTCCCATGCCCAGACGGGCTCCAGCAACCCTCAGGTGTCCAGTTAGAAATCAACTCCCACCAGGGTCACCTGCTGGGGCTCCCCGCCAGGACCTCGTGGGCTTGTCCTGGGCCAGGAGGTCACCGTCCATCGGTCCCCACCCGCGCTCTGCCCCCCTGGTGTGGTGTCCTCGTGATCCAGGAGCGGTGAGTGTCCGCATCCTGGTGCCCACCACGCAGGCCTTGTCCAGCCCTTCCTGTGCCCAGGGCAGCTGCTGCTGTGCCCCCGTCTCTGTGGCTTTGCCTATTCTGGACACTACACGGTATGGGGATCAAACCACATGTGGACTTTTCGGCCTGCTGTTTTCCCTGGGCAGAACGAACTCAGGGCCGGGTCAGGTCCACATCCTCTTTGGGGCTGAAGACTGCTTCATCGCATGCTCAGGTCACGTGTTCAACTGGTATCCACGTGAGCTCTTGGGGTGCTCCCACCTTGGGCAGTGGTGACTAGTGTTGCCGTGAACTTGAGGTGCACATATGTGCCTGGGTCCTGCTTTCAGCTCTTTGGGGGTGTCCTAGTGTGGGAGGTTGGACAGAAGGGGGATTTGGCAAGGAAGGACCTAGGCCTTGTCTGGGGGCCGGGGAAGGTGGAGGCGGGGGAGGCTCAGGGGTGCAGCAGAGGGACACGGGGGGCAAGGCTGGACCTGGGGCAGGATCGTGGTGGGCCCAGGGCTGATGGCGGGCAGCTGGGAGGGCTCACGCCTGTCCCTTCCCAGTCCTCTCTCTGGCCAGGGAAGTCACTTGCCCCCAGCCCCTGGCAGGACAGGTCTCCTTCTCGCCCCTCTCCCTGCCTGTCCTCCAGGACTCTGTCCCCTCAGGTCACCCCACCAAGCAGCTAGGCCCTCAACTTGGTGTCAAGATAATGACCTGTGCCAGAGCCTCTGTCCACTCCTGTGCAAGAGCCAGGCTGGGGCGCGGCCCGGAGGCAGAGCCCTGCCCAGCAAGGGTAAGGCCTGGGTTTGTTCCCCAGCACCCCACGCGCGCGCGCACACACACACACGAATCCAGCCAAGTAACATGGAAATAATGATTATTTTCCCCAAAGCAGAGTTCCTTGTTTAGCAGTTAAATAACATAAAAGCAGCTTAACCGCTACACAGCAAAATAAATAACTCCGCGGCTCCAGTCTGCTCGGGTCTGTGGCTTTAATCTCACTCCCAGGAGCTGTTTCTCAGGGCTGGGGTGTGGACTGGGGCTGAGTTTTTAACTTGCCACAAGTGACGGCTGGGGACAGGACAAGCCACACCGCACACGCCAGGGCCCCCAGCAAGCAGGGCACTGTGGGGGGCCACGGGCCACAGGGAGCATCTGGCCGAGGGCATGGAGGAGCCGGGCCCGTCTGCTGGCAAGGTCTTTCCTGTCCTCGCGTGCCACCTTCGGGAGCATCTTTCCGAAGCAATTATGGGCGCCGACGCTCCAGGCGCTCGGTGATGAGAGGGTGAGTGCGCGGCTGCCCCGTCGGCTTACTGGGCCAGCCTGGGCGTCTCCCACTTCTTCTGTCATTTTGTCTCCGCAGATGCTGCCCAGCTAGAGGTCATCGCCATTCCCGTGTATGTGGGGGGAGGGCCTGGCTGCTGACCGCTGTCCACTGTCCCTGGAGGCCCAGAGACACTCAGGGGCTTGTGCCCAGGTGACTGCCGTCCCCGCGCGGCTGGCCTGGGGGCTCCTGAGGCTGGGCTCCGTTGAGGCTGAGGGCTCGGGCGGGGCTGGGAGGGAGAAGGCCCCGGGGCGGGCGGCCTCCTCGGCAGCGGTGCGCGCTTCCTTCTGGGAGGCTGTCTCCTTGCGGGGGTTTATTTTCACCCACGAAGGAATAATTACAGGGAAAAGGGGAGGAAATGAAGCTGAAGGAGTCATGGATTAGAGAAAAGCCAGCCCACCTCCTCCAGTTCCTCGGCAAGTGCAGAAACCTGAAATGATCAGGGCCTCCTGCCTGCTCCAGAGGGGCGGGCCGCCCGCCGAGCCCCAGGAGGGGCAGGTCTCCAGGTGGAAGTAGCGCCACCTCGTGCCACCCACAGGCCCGGCCTCCCACGCAGGGCAGCCCCAGCCCAAAGTGCCCGTCCCCCATGGGAATCGTCACCGGGTTTCTCCCCCATAAAAACCCCACCTCCTGTCCCAGCCCCCACAGGTCTAGCTGGTGGTACTGGCGGAATGTTCCAGAAGGCAGCTCCCCCTGCCTTGTGATGACAGCCACCCACTCGAGGACAGCCTGACCAGAGACAGCCACCAGGAGGCCTTGAGGGGAGAGGGCAGGGTGGGCCCGAGGGGCTCAGTGGCATGGGTCACGCGGCCAGCTCAGGGCCAGGGATGGCCCAAGGCCCGGAGGAAACTCTGGTTCCTCCCAGGGTGAGGCTCCCCAACCCTGCAACTGACGCCCCCAGCCACGTTCTCTGCAGAGCATTAGCGGCCCTGGGTCCCAGCCCTGCTCCTGCCCCCCACCCCGGACAGCTGCCCCCTCCCCACACCCCTTGCTTGTCAGGACGCTGGGCTTACAGTGTCTGTCCCTGCAGAGCCACAGGCCTCCCTGGGTCCCCAGCTTTGGCAGGAGCCGAGGACTGCTCTGCTCTGGGCCCCGAGGGGCAGGAGAGGCCATGGGGACCTCAGGGGGGCCCTGGGCTGTGCACCCCCTGCACCACCTACTACCTCGGTCCCCCCACCGGGGCTCCACTGGGAGCTGCTGGGCCTGGTGCAGGGACTGGGTCAGAGTCCAGGGGAGACAGCAGAACCCCTTCCGAAAGGGCAGGTGCCGCGGGGGCGGGCGTGGGCACTCACGTCGGGGCCTGGGGTGCCTGGGACAGCCTCGAGGTTCACCCTGATCCCGTGTCATCCTCTCACTTGTGAATGGAGAAACTGAGACTCCTCCCAGGGCAGGGTCACCCAAGGTCACCCAGGAGGTCATGGGAGTGGACTGGAGCCACCCGGTGGTGTCACTGATAGAGACATCACCTGCACCCTGAAATCTCGCATCTCAAAGGCCCTTGGATCATGACCCAGGGGACAGGCCAGGTGGGAAGCAGGCACTCCTGGCCCAGGAGCTGGGTGGCCCTGCCTGGTGGGCTCCCTTTCCACGTGTGAGCCCGGTGCTCATGGGGGCATGAGTTAATGGCCAGGGCTGGCACCCAGGGGTGCCCACCCACCCTGCCTCCTCTCAACTCCAGAGGGAAGGGGGGAGGCAGCTGAGCTGGGACAGCAAGCATGGAGGGGGCCAGAGGTGGTGCCGTTTCCACAGCAAGGGGGACGCGCACCTGCTCCTGCGGGAGCTGAACGAGGGAGAGGACCAGGACCCTGGCACATCCGGGCCGGCGCAGCCCCTGAGAGGCAGCCCATGACCAGAGCCTGGGCGCAGCACCTCCCAGGCCATGGGAGGGGCCGGGGCAGGGAGGACTCAGCAGTGCTGGCATCGGCCCGACTCCCCCGACCTGGGTGAGGTGCTGACCCGGCCGGCCGGGCGCTGAGTGCTTGGCCCTCCATTCTCCTCCCACTCCCTGGGCGGGGGCACCGTTATCCCCATCCTCATTTCTCACGGAGGGGCTGGACGCAATGAGAAGCCCCGGGACTGGACACGGGCAGAGCAGCCAGGCCCCTGAGCCCTGTGACTTCCCGTGTCAAAGGCGATCCCGGCAGAGGGTCAGGCAGAGCGCGCGCCAACCCGGCCCCCCGTGCACACCAGGGGCAGACCCCCGGCTGGGCAGAAGGGACATGTGGGGACGGCCTTGTGGGGCCCGGGCACTGCGCCAAAGCAGCTCTGAGAATTGCGTGGGGACGGCTCACCAAGTGCCAGTGGGGAGTGGGGTTCGAGCAGAGGCTGACTTCCACTGCACACGGTGATGGCGTTTGGGCTTGGTGACTGTGGCTTCCTAAACCTCAGAGGCCCCTCCAGGCAGGAGCCGCCCTTGCAAGGGTTGGCCGAAGTGGGGAGCCCAGGAAAACACAGAGCCCCAGGCCCTGGCCCCAGGGGAGGCGCTTCCAGGGAACGGCATAAACATACCGTGTGTGCACGGGCCTCCCCACATGCGCACACCCTGGCACACCCCGCAAACACACGCAGGGCACAGCTGACCCAGCGCACGCCGAAGACCAGGCAGGGCAGACGCAGGGCAGAGGTGAGGCCAAAGGTGACCGTCACCAGCTCCACCTGTGTCCAGGGCCACCACAGCAGGACAGGCAGGGCCCCACGCAGTTAAGGGACCCCAAAAACTGGAAGGTGCCAACCCCAGCCCTGGCTCCAAGGTGCACATCTAAGCGAACCCCATGCAGCCCAACCCGACCTGGCCAACGACTCTGAGTTAGTGAGGTTCAGTCAAATCCAGCTCGATACAAATCCAAATCCATTTCAGCTCATTTTAGCTCGAAACCGAGCTGAGGGCTAAACAATCTGCCCAGACCCCAAGCACCAGCACGCCCAGTGAGGAGCCGGCTGGAGTCTCGGCCCCCGCTGCAGACCACTGTCCTGGGGGTGCGCGGACCCCAGCCCTCCTGGCTGCACCGCCACGCACTCACAGCAGCAGGGCCGCCTCTTCCTCCTCCACCTCACGGCGGCCTGTGACGGGCATCACAGCCCCGCTGCGCAAGAGCGGGTGCTGAGCACCGGGAGGAGACACATGGCGGCACTGTCACTTCTGGGGCCTGAACTCAGGACCCCTCCTGGCTGCCCCGAGAGCACTGGCAGGCGGCTGTCCCACCCCAGGCCACTGCTCCGTGCCCTTGGTCCCTCTGCTCCCTGAGCGCCTCCTCTGAGACTGCTCCGCCTCCCTCTGATGTCTCGGGGGCCTCCTGTCCCCGCCTCAGGAGAAGGGCTGCATCTCAAGTCCCAGGCGTGGCCTCCCGCGCCCCTTTGGCTGGTGACCGCACTCTCGCCTGGGCCTGCTCCTCCCAGCCTATTCTGCAGGTTGATGGCCTTGGGGTGTTTTTACCCAGATCATTAATAACTCCAAATATCTGAAGCGGACCCTTCTCCCCAGCCCCTGAGTGCTATTTGCATCCACAGGACTCTCAGATGTGGAGAGACAAAGCCAGCTCTGTGTGGGGCGCTCAGTCCCCGGCCAGAACTGTGGCTTCAGGGGTGAGGCCTGCACTGGCTGTGTCCAGTCTCCCTGAGGGACCAGGCTAGGCAGAGCCAGGGCCAGGGCTCGGCCAGGTCTGTTTGTTGAACGATTATGTGAGTGAATAAGGGGAAGATGGTTTGGTTGTCTTTAACCAAATTATTTTGATTATACAAACAATTGACACCTGGGGTAAAAATGATAAAAAAAAAAAAAAAACACAGAAAAGAAAGAAGTAAAAAATGCCACCAGTTTTCTAGAGAAAGCTGCCATGAGAATTTTAGGGTCATTTTTCCCGTAATGAGTTCCAGTGCAACTTTATACATTACCTTTTGTACATAATACTTTCCGATTTATTAAATACTCATTTAAAGTATTTTTTTTACAAAAAACTTACAAAAATTTTCAAATAAATACAGAGTTACATAATGACCACCAGGTGTCCACCCTCAGCCTCAGCAATTGTCAATATTTTGCCAACCCTACGTCATCTGTTTTTACTCATTTTTATTTTTGGTTGTTACGGCCTATGTCTAAATGCCCCCCGAGGTCATAGAGCTGGCTGGACATCGAGTGTGTGATCTGGGTCACACGCTGGGATTGGTACGGTGCAGTGCTAGACTCAAGGGCGCTAGGATTATGGGTGTGAGTGCCACCTGCCCTGAGTACCCTGGATGAGATAAAAAGGGGCAGAAAGAGCTGTCACAGCCCTGCCTCGTTGCTTTTGCTGCCTTCTGCCCAGCCACGGACCACTTCTCCTCCATGACGCCCCTCTGCCGTCCACCCCGCCTTGCGGCCGGCCGAGCATGCACCGAAACCTCCGCGAACTGTGAGCTCAGTGAACCTTTGCCCTTTCACTTTGGATGTCGGGCGTTTTGTCTCAACAGCGAGGAG
>RJWM01012443.1:0-56250 GCA_004363535.1 Dasyprocta punctata | reverse complement strand
ACATGTCTATATCTGTCAATATCCCCAACCCCTAGGAAGGTAATGATATGCAATATTGTAACTACTGCCAAACTTCAACCACCTCAGTGTGTAAACCTACAATGTTATCATATCAGATCTGTTGTTGTTGTTTGTCTGTCTTTTTTGACTTTTATTTCTAGCTTCTGTATCTATTTTCTCTTAAATAAAAAAAATAATAATAAAAAGTTTGACAAATATTCTAGAATAACCATTCCCAGAATTATTAAATGGACATATTTAAATAAACTCTGCATATGCCTACATGTGGCAGAGCAATTACATACGATTATTTAAAACAGTATAAAATATTTCATTAGTGGTATTTTTCAAAATACATTTTCTATATTTATTCATCCTAGAACTCTACTAGAATACTATTTAACAAAATAAAATGCTTAACATTTATTAATGTATTTGGTGCTGTATGAAAAATCTAAGCACATGAATTTTGACTTGCCCATGTGACACACAATGCCAGGCTGTCAGTGCTTTTCAATATTCTCAAGGACAGTTTTATTAATTTCCTACACTTTAGCCCCTAATATGATTTTCTACCCATCAGCAGCCACTGGGTTTGTCTGGAAGGCTACCTGTGTTTGCCAGAAACTCTTTGTTGTGTGAAAAAGCTGGGGATTTATGTTTCTCCATGCACAGATTTTAAATAGTCACTAGTGAGTGTAGTGGTGTAAATCTCCAGTAATCTTTTCTGTAATTGATACAACAGTCATATACACTGCTTTTAGAATTTTCCTTGAGGGTGAAAGTTAAGCTAACTTTCAGGGAGCTGTGCTTGACAGAACATACTTTTGACTTGTGCTATTTCATTAGCAGTTTATGCTTTTAATAAATCAGTTTCACTCAATCTTCATTTTGGGGTCTGCTTCTGGAGAACTTGCAGTTAGTGATGAAAAGAATGATCAAACAATCAAGCAATGAAAACACAAACTGTTCTTTCTGACAAACTAATGGAGATTATTAGTATTATAGTTATCTATCTTGTATCTATATATACATATAATCTTTTCCCTTCCTCCTTTTCTCTTTTGCCCTATTCCAGTTCTTCTTTTCTTTTGAGCACTTTCTTTCCCTTTCATTATCACAATATCTATTGTACATTTTTGGATCTTATTACTCTTTCAGGGGTTTTTTTTGTATTTTTATGCAATGAAATATTACCCAGAAGAATAATCTTGAGGCTTATATAAGTAAGTGGAGGCAACTTGAGACCATACTCATAAGTGAAATAAATCAAACATTTGTAAATATAGTATTGTCTACCTAGTGTAAAAAAAAAGCAACAGAACACTCAGTTGGTTGTAAAGCAATTGAATATTAATGATTGGCAATTTTATTTCATAAATGTGTAGTACTTCAATATACGGCGAAAATGACCTTTCTATAAAAGCATTCTTCAACCTTGTTTCTATTATAATTTCTATATGACTTACCCTCACTATTCAGGATTTATTATGTAAAACTTTTGTAGCAAATTTTTAAGCAGAAAATTTCCATGTAAGTGTTCCATTGAACTTGGGTTACTGAGCAAGTGTTGTAATATTCTGGAAAATGTCAATGAGGAAGTTATATACTGCCTTAGGACACTGAAAGTTGAAAAATAAAAGTTTAACAGATTATGCATTTAAAAATACCACAAACTATTTGTTTAAGAAATATTTTATCATTTTATTGGGAATAGAAATTATCTACAAATTTAATATGGAATATAGCTATATGTTTATTGACAGATATTGGCATATACATACTTATTTGTTTTGGGCTGAAAAGTTTATGTGCCTCTGTTTTACATGTTGAAATCCTAACTACTGAGGTGAAAATGGTAGAGGCTTGAGTCATCTGAAGGTGGTGAAGGCAGAGGCTGCATGATTGGAAATGGAACACTTGTAAAATACGACCATGGTTAGAAACTTTGTTAGACATTAACTCTGTGGCAGACTTGATCTTGAATTTCCCAACCTCCAGAACTGTAAGAAATAAATCTTCTCTATGTATAAGCCACTGAGTTTAGATTATTTTACTGTAGTATACCAATGGACTAAGACAATCTATAGAATTACAATTATATGCATTTATGCTAACAAACATTTCATAAATATTTTAATAGCTGAAAAACAATGAATTGGAATTAGTTTATCATTCCCCAGGTTTCTCACACTCCTCATATGTCATAATTTCTCACTAACATCAAGAAGCCTTTGATTATACCACAGAATTCATCAGATTCTCATATTCTTAGAACAAAAGTATGCATTAATTTACATTTATTTTCATTGTATTTTGTAGTTAGGTGTATTCCCCATTCTTCAAATTATTTGTGAGAAAATAGAAAATATGTGAATTACTTGAAAAGTTACATTGTATTTATGCTATGTAAGTCTTCCCTTGCTAATCTTTGAATTGTTCAAAATGCATTTGAATGTATTCCTCAGAAATACAGTATTTGCATTTTGTTACATACTTCATAGACAATCTATGGGTGTAATCTATCCTTTGATCATATATACTATCAGTGAATTGCTAATAATAAAAGTAATAAAAATTTTTATTTGCTTCTAGCTCTCCTACTAAATTTATTAGTAAATAAGTAATGCAAGTTTACTTTTTTCTAACTCCACCTGTCATAGATATTTATTTGTCTTTTGTCGTTATTTTTTCACATTGGTTCTCTGAACATTTTTATATGTATTTTACAAGAATATCAGTGTCTGATGAACAACATATCTTACTTTCTACTAGAATACATTCCGAAATAATGAGATGTTGTTTCTAAATTCTAATCTATTTTATATATGTCTTTGTCGAAAACTGACCCTGAACACTTACTAAGTGCCGTTAACTTCTAATTTTTCCAAAAATAAGAAATGGTCCGAAATTCAAGAACTTATTATTTACTGTTTTTAACTATTTAAATTTTCATCTTACTTAAATGTGTCAAAAGAGTTTGTAACATTTGAGTTTTTATGCAATTTGATTATATTAGTAAACAATACATTTAGAAATGAAAAATTATTAATCATGAATTTCAAAAGTCAATATAATGGATTCATTTAATAAATAACAAGGCACCATCCTACATATATCACAAAAGTAAGTAAGATATACACAAGCCAAAAATGTGTACATATTGTCATTGGTTTTATATTTTATGGAGACAAAAGTGTATTGCCAATGACTTAATCAATCTATAAATAACTTCAGATATGGAGAAATGGAAATGAAATATGTGATGCAATACACATTAAAATCATATGGTAAGATATTAAAAAATGCAGATTTCCTAACTCCATCCTCATATTTTTGATGTAATTGAAGTGGAGAATTTGCCAAAAAATATATCCTTATTTTGTTTTTGGTTACCTAGGTGACACTATTTTGTAGAAATTGTAGTTGTATAGGATGATAATGACTTCATATTTTCTAGTCTAGGAAAGTATCTTTGTGAAAATTGCATCTGAAGAGATCATTTAACCATGACAAAGGAACAAAAACATAAAACATTATGAAAGATTGTTGCAGGAAGCAGCAGATGTTCTTTCAAAGCCGCTGTGGTGGGTGAACCATCCATGTGAAAACACAGGAGAAAGGTTGGTATGGCTGAAGGAAACAGCAGTTAGTACATGACTTCCTCATAAGCCATGTAAGGAGTTTTCCTTTCTTTCCCAGTACGAATGAGAGTCATTGGAGAGTTTTAACTAGAGTCACATAATCTGATTCATGTTTAAAAGAGTTATATAGATCAAAGAATTCAAAGGTGGAGAAAAGGCCATGTAAAGGCACTGCTATTTAAGAAGAGAGTCACATCTCTAAATAGTCGGCAAGTCAACAATTGTTAAGATACACAATGGTACACAATAACAATCTCTAACAAAATAGAAATTTGTACCCTAGCATTACTGGAAAAAGAGATGCTGTTTCATGCTGATGGTTCTCCTGGAGGTGCTTGTTGTGCTGGCTTCCTCAAAATGGGTTCAGCCATTATCATCAGAGGAGCTCAGGACCTCGTCGCTGAGAGTGGCTGTGGTTCACTTTGGGGAAGCACTGCTCCTCACATTGTGCATTGTTTTCTAGCTCTGGAGGGGAAGAAGTGTGCTGGAGAAATTCGTTACACTGGGCTTTCTGACCTGTGCTTGACTGCTCTCATGGTTGGAGGAGCTTGGACCTCGTTGCCGCTGAGGATGGCTGTGATACTCTTCAGGGCAGACCTGCTCCTTATTTTGAACATGACTTCTCGGCTCCAGTGTAGAACCCTCAACCTACTGCATAGTTCCTTCACCCCCCTGGCATAAACTTTCTAGTTTCCACCGCTGACATTTGGCCTTCCAAGCACAGAACCGTAAAATAGACTGACATGAGTCCTTACTGTGGGCTCTTAGATTTCCAGTTGGATTTGTGGCAAGCATTGTCATGCATTTTGGGTCTCTAGCTGGACCCGTGCAAGACATTGCTGTGGGATACAGGCCTTTGGTTGAATATCCTGGGTCTTTAGTGTTGTGGACAGATTTTTCTGCACTGTCTTGTGTTTAACTCTAGGTGACCATCATACAACAGTATTACAAATTCTGTGTCCTGTATGTAGTTGTTTTTGATGAACCCCTGACTACAAAAATAGGTTTGCATGTTGTCTTTAATTTGACAATGTAATGTGTTGTCTGCAACTCAGGAAAATACCTTGAAAGGGAAAAACTAGAACAAATGGAATTTCTGATTATAGTTTTGTGAGGTTCTATTTTTTGTGAAAGTATTGCATTTTTCCATCAGTTTAGAAGGTTATATCAGTCTTGGTTGGAAATTGTTTGCTTTAAGGACTTGAAATACTTTATTCAAAGCTCTCCTAACCTATAAAATTTGTTTTTGAGATGTCCAATGCAATTCTTTTGGGTTTCTCTTTATAAGTGATTCGTTTGTTATTGACCAGTTCTTCATTGGACTTCTGGGATTTTCACTATGATGGGATGAGGAGTTTCTTTTATGATGGGGGCACTTTGGGGTTCTATATGCCTCGCTTATCTAGGTGTTGAATCTCTTTAACTTATTTGGAAAGTTTTCAACTATTATATCAGTAAACAAGTTTTCCACTTTATTTGTGCTTTCTTCTATTTTTTCACTATTCTGATTAATTTCAGATTAGTCTTCTTCTAGGAGTTCATGGATCCAATTTTCATGATCATTTCTTTTTAAGATGTCTCTTATTAATTAATAACTGACAACAGCTCTGTCATCTAGTTCTCAAACTCTGACATCACACTGGTCACTTCTGCTGCCCATACATTAAATGCAATTTTTAATGTCTAAGTTTCTAGTTAGAGTCCTTTATGGACTGTAATCCATTTCTATGCTGGAAATAAATATTTTGACTCATTTTCCTTAGCTTTTATTTTTTTTTAAATTTTATTTCAAAGAGGATAAAACAGAATAAAACCAATCAAAACAAAGCAGTGTAAGAGATACAGGACTTTAAAACATTATGAAATCAACAGTAGTTATCATAATGCCATTTGATGTCTTCAAAATAGCTGCAGAAGACTTTGGACATAGTAAAAATCAAACAGAACAGAATAGAATAAAAAATAAAAACAAAACAATGAATGTCATAAAGGATTTCAAAACAAGCAAATAGTAAATCCATAATATATCTTGCTATCCTTGAAATAACTTCTTCTGCCATCAGATTTAGTATAATCAAACAAAACAAAAAAGAATAAAACCCAACCCAACAAAATAATGGAAACAATATATGGCCTCAAAAGAAGACCATAGGAAATCAACAATGGCTACAACCCTCAGAAGGAGATCCCTCCTAGATGTCACACTGCATACTGATATCCTCTGAAACTATGGTCAGACCACTGGTTCTAGACCTGCAATATTAGTGAAACACCAAAGCACCACAAGCATCCAATTGCATTTCACATTGATAGCTATGATCACAGCCTTTATTTCTCCAGATAAGCCAGTCACTTGTGGGGTGGGGGGGGTAGGATTGGTACTTCTTGTTTGCCAGCCCATGTGCAGGATGGGCCTGGAGTCTGGCTGCTCCCAATTTGATCTCGGCCCACACATGGCAGTGGTTCCTGTACTGGGCTTGTTTGCTGGTGTGGCCATTGTTCTCTCTCCTAGCTCTTCTTTTTATTAGTCTTTTTTAGACTTGCTGTTGATTTTGCTTGATTTGGCCAATATTTTGTTGCTTATTTCTTGTGTGATCTTGCCAATTGCCACATTGAACATTTTTGTTATCTCTTCTAATTTCATTTTGAAATATCCAGTGTGAGTCTTTTGCATACCTTGCCTTTGATGTCGCATGGATCACCTTTGAGGGAGCTGAAAGTCCTTGGAGGCATTTTGTTGGCTTGTCTTCTCATGTTTCCATTTTGTTTGTTTTTTGGTTGAAGTTTGTGGGTTTATTGCATTGAAAACTTTTGTTTCTAGCATGGAGAACTTTTTAGTTACTCACTACTTAAAATCAGTGCTGTCTCCATTCATGACCAACTGTTGGCCTCTGCCTCTGCTCCAGTATTCAACTACTTTCATTTGCTTGAGAAGGGAGGTTGCACAATGTTTGGCCAGTACACATCTCTCCCATGATAGGCCACAGTATTGTTGATGACCACTAGCCAATCTAGATATTGGGATCTCAAGAAAACCAATTAAGAGCAATAGCTATGACAGCTTTGCTATTGTAATGAAATTAGCATTAATTATGCAAATTGAATAATGAAAAACCTTAAGGACCAGTAAAATACTACCATTACCCATAGAAAACACATCCATAACTGTAGTGTGAACACTAAGATAAACCACATATGGACCTACTATTTACTTCTAGTAATGTCTACTAAACGGAACAACTTTATTTCCAGAAATAATAGTACAACATTCAACAATAGTATCAAAAATTTAACTATTTATCTAAGAATTCATGCAGATTAGTAATTGTACCAGAAAAATTGGAGAAATATGGTAACTGGAAAATGGAATAAAATGGAAAATTAAAAAAATCAATGTGTTAATAGCATAGAGGGGAGAAATGTAGCATAGTGGGTCCAATTAAAGAGTAAAAGGAGATTAACAGACAATGGCAACAAAAACAATAAACAAGGGAAAATGTTAACTAGCAAAACATAGAAAAGCAAGAGAAAAATGTTGGAAGTTTAAAAAGGGTAAAGGAAAATAAGAACTAAAAGACTAAAAATACTAAAGTAAGAGAACAACCCATAATGCTGAAGAAATCCTATGAGGGAGAGATAAAAATAATATAAAATGAAAAAAAATATTAAAAGTTTGAGTCAAAGAAATTATTTCTCTGATATTGAATGAATGTCTTGTTTCTACCATCTGCAGGCTAGAGATTCACCCTGACATGATTTTCTATCCCTAATATTAGGGCCACTGGGACTTTGAGGTGTCCTCCTTGTGCTAGAGGCCCTTCTATTCATTCCCTCAACTGTGATTCCTGATCAAGTCAAGTCATGTTCTTGTTCCTGTTGGTAGACATCAAATTTGATTAGCTCTCTGCTGTCTGCTGGAAGCAGGCTGAAAGGCAGACTTCTAGTCGGCTGCTGGACTTAATGTGGACTGTCGCAGTGTTTGGTTGCTTCCTTCTTTCCAGGGTTATGTCTTCACTCATGACCTATGCAACTGGTTAGTCTTTGACTTTACTGCCCAGTGCGGTGCTACACTGGGAGTGGGGTGCCACTCCTCAAGGGTAAGTCTGCTTTCTAATGTGTTAGGGTGAATCATTCTGTGTCTGTTCTTTCAGAGGAGCAAGGGACTCAGTCGCAGATCTGCTTTCCCTGGTGGAGTGGTGTCACTCTGGGTCTGTGCTCTCATGTGGGAGTGGGGCACAGCTCCCCTGGCGTGGGTCTGCTTTCACAGAGGTGGGTGCTGCAGTGTTCCAAAGCCGCTCTCGCCTGTGGGCTGGAGCTCTGCATTAGGTCTGCTCTCTCATGGGGGACCATGCCCTGTTCCTCCTAATTAGAATTTTTTTAAATGAAAATAAAAATTTTTAATTGAAATTTTAAAAAATAAATATAAAACAATGTTACAGAATTTCAAAACAAAATAATAGGAAGTTAACAATGGTTAATATATTGCATGTTGTTATCTTCAAGTAGTTGCTCAGATTACAAGATTTAGGCATAAAAAGTCATCAAACAATGAAAGTACAACAAACCATTCTTTTTCATTAACAGAGATTAGTAGTATAGTTATCTATCATATATATATATATATATATATATATATAATCTTTTTTCCTTCTTTCTTTTCTCTTTTTTCCTATCCCAATTGTTCTTTCCTTTTGAGCAGTTTCTATAAAACTGATAATAACATTGATTTGAGAGTCATTTTTGAGTTGCAAATTTTTGTTTTCTGTCATTCTCCAAGCATTTTTAGTGTACTTTTAAGCAATAACACTTTTAAATTTATTTCTCATAATTATTAATTGATTGAAGGTGAAAACTACTAAAATACACACAAAAACACAAAGATCATGGAATGAGTATTTTCTGTCATTGAAAACATTAATTTATGCCTCAAAAGCTTCACAGTCTCAACATATACTAACAGAACATTGAAATGCAAACTATTTGAGCCCTTTTTATATAACTATTATTTAACAGACATTGTTGATTTTTCCCTGAATAATTTGGCAAAAGAAAACAAAAGCAGAATTGAAGGAATATGTTCATTTCAGGGCCAATGGGCTGAGTGTTCCAGGGTGTTTCACCAGAAGATGGAGCTTATTTCTAACTGAATGAATCATTAGATAATTTTCTCCAGTTTTCATGTTTTTCCAGACATGCACCTATGGTGTCAAGTATATAAGCTTATATTACTCACCTTCAACAAAGGTAAAGAATTATTCTATCTTTCCATTATGCAAGAGTGACAAATAAATTCTGAGAAATAAATTGTTTGTGGCTTTTTAATATATGACATGATTGTAGTTATATAAGGATTTTTTGTACCTGCATTATTGTCATTAACAATATAATGAAACAGTAAATACTAAAATCATTACATCAATATAAAGCAACATATTAATTTACAAAAGAGGAACATGAATTATAACAATCATTATTTTTGTCATCTATTATTAAACATAGAAACAATGTTAGGATCTATTTTATCTATTATATTCCCTGTATATTTTCTCTTTCCCAAACCAGAGAGGTGATAATACTTCTCTGTTTTGTAATTGTATAATTTACCAATATTATATTGTTTATATAAGAGAACAATTTGCAAGTACTAAGTGTTCTGCTTAAATGTGAGAATTTAGAAAGAAGAGTACTTAGGACTTTAAACAATGACAACATCATATAAAAGTATTGACAAAAAAAGATAATAATTATAGATATATATTTATCTGTATATGGTAGGAAAGCTTTCATTAGATTAATTTTTAATGACTTATTTGACTATTTAGAAATATGATACATTATAAAATTCTGCACATTTCTTTCAACATCTCAGTAATAATTATAACATGGCAGACAAATTGTTATGTAGGACATTATCCCCATGGGTTATAAGAAGAGTATGTGGTGGAATAAAATGATGATTATTTTACAATCCATCAACTTTATCATGTTAGCAGTCTGCAACATCATTCATTTTTTTTATGACCAACCAATAAAGAGTTACTTTTAGTCAAGTGATAAGAATTCATTTGCAATTCATTTTTCCTCAGGCACTGCACCTAATATTTATCTTCACAGGAGAAGACTAACACTATTTCAACTGGGTCTCTTGTTTGTTTGCTCTAAAAGAAAGAAACATCGAAAATGATGTTCAAATTTCCTTCTTTCACATTTTTACAGAAGAATTTAAAAACCCAAATGTTCCTTCTTTCACATTTTTAAAAGAAGAATTTAAAAACTCAAAATTACTGAAACATAGCATAGTGTCAAATGAAGGAATGGGGTTTTGCTAACAGATTCAAAAGAACAAGATAATAGTCTCCACTTCCTAAAATGTAAAAGCCCTATTTTTTTTCCTTCCTGTAGTTTTTTGAATATTGATACTCATCTACAGTACCTATTTTGAAAAATGTCAAGGATTAAAAAATTTAATTATACTTTCAATGTTGGTAGCCTTTTTGTCTACAATGATTATCAAGCTCACAAAAGAACTAAATACTAGAGCCTGAATTTGTGTGATAGGATCTTCACTTAAGCTACTTATATAGGGCAACCTAAATTAAGCTATCCTATATAAGTGCTTTTCAAAGTTTAAAGGTTTCTTTTCTTGTTGTCATAGTTGTTCTCCTTCTTTCTTTCTTTTCTTTCTTTCTTTCTTTCTTCCTTTTTTTCATTTTTCTTTCTTTCTTTCTTTTTGAGACTAAGATTTGTTATGCAGCTCATACTGGCCTTGAACTCACTAGTCTAGCCCAAGCAGGGTTTGAAATCATGGTGATCATCGCTCCTCACCCTCCTGAGTGCTGGGATTAAAGGGATGTGCCCAACTTCATGGTTTAAGTAAGTTTTAATTAGCATAATATAAGAAAATGAGTTTGAACATATATACAAAATATACTTCTATACATTCATTGTATATTCATGTTTTTAATCTTTAAATTAACACAACAAATTTCTTTCTCATTCTTTAAAAGTGTCCTCAAATTCTTCTCATAACAGTTCTTGTTACTATATTTGGAAGCCAAATTTCACAGATGCAGGCTTCTGGCAATGATGTCATGAGCCAGCAGCCATGCTTGGCAGCCTGAGTACATTGACAGACATTTTCTAGACATCTCATTTGTAGTTAAAAACAATCCTGATGCTCTTTGAGCCATTGACAGCCTCCTTGATTCATGTTTAAACTGGTTATCAAAAGACAGAGTTATTACTGTAAATGGCATTGAATTCTGAGCAAGTCAAGCAAAAGCAATCAGTCTGCTAACTGTTTTGAAAGGCACTTTTCTAAGCTGCTATTTGTGGAAGGTGATTCTTCTCTAAACATAAACAGAAAAGAAATGGTATTTAAAAATATAGGTGATGTTTTTAAGGCAACTTTCATATATCACAATTTTTACTATATTATGAAAGAGTAGATCAAGTTATAGGTTTAATTTTTAAAAAAGAAAAAATATGTATTTTATTTAAAAGAAAAGCTAACATAATATATTGTAAGAAATAACTTTCCCTAATTTTTCCCAATCCCAAATGTGGGTTATTGTATTGGGTGATAATGCAGTGTACCTCCAAGTCCTCATATAATTTTGATGGGGCTGAGTTATTGGTTTGTTATTGGTTTGTTGATTGACAATGTGAGCGCTGCGCCCGCTCAGGGGTGGAGCTGACATACAGCGTAAGGGAAGGTGGGTCTTCCTCTACTGTGCTTCTGTCTCCTTCTCTCTCTCTTGCCAGCGCGCCTTGTGGCTTGCAGCCACCTTGAACTGTAGCCCCGCCATGCCACGCTATCTTGGAGCCAACTTATAGACTAAAACTCCCGAGAAACTGTAAGAATAAACCTTTCCTTCCCTAATTTTGGGCGTCAGGTATTTCGTCTCGGCAATGAGCGAAAAGTAACCAAGACAGTTATGCTAGGTTGTTTTAATTTGATTGGTTTGAGAGCCACCCAGGGGATTCGGGGAGCACGGTTCTGGGTTTGTGGACATGGGTCACCTAGGTGTAACCTTCATTATGATATCTGGTCCCTGATCCCTTCCTCTGTCACTCTTTCTTCTGCCTCTCCATGTCCATGAACTACCCATCTTTGCTCCACCTTGCCCTTCTGTTGTGATGTAACCAGTGGACAATAGACTGAATCCCTTGAAACTGTGAGCTGAATTAAGGTTGTTCTTCTTTAAATTGTGGTGCTAGCTATTGTGTCTCAGTAATGGAAAAGTTTACTAAAATAGAATTAATACCAGAGAAGTGGAGCCATTATTGTGATTGTACCTAATCATGTGGTTCAGTAGTCTTCAAAGCTTGTTTGAGGAAGGAGTTTGGAAAACTTTAGAGCTGAGGTTGGGGGAAGCCTTAGAATTCCATAAATATGACCTGACAGGATATTGGGTGAACTTCTGAAGACCAGAATATCCATAGGAATTCTAGCAGCAAACATCAACTCAGGAAGTTTCAGTTGGGAACAAGGGCTCTTAGCATTTGAACTAGTAGCCATGTATGTTAACATTTGTCCAAAATATCTGCATTTTCCATGCCCAGAAATTTTGCAAAAAGCTGAAAGTAAGGATAGTAAATCCACTGATCTGATGGGGATCATTTCAACACAGCCCAATGTTCAGCTCGTGACATAGGTACTACTGGTTGATTTTATCTTGGTTTATAATGTGAATAGGAGGCAAAAAGGAGCAAAAAAGAATTTTTATAAAAAAACCCTTAAATTTGGGCTGAGGAGGATTCACGTGTAAATTTGGCACCAAAGTTGGTGTGGTTGCTAAAGAGATTAGTGACAATAAAAAGAAACCAATATGTTGTACAGGGGTAAAAATGGTACCTTCAAGACATTTCAAAAAGCACAAGAATCACTCACTGAAGTCTCATATAAAATAAGTAAAATTTACTTGAGCAGAGAGCCCCTGAGCCATTGTTCTTGAAGGGTCACATGAATAATTAATTCCCTGAGATGCAATATATTGTCCTAAGCCATCCAGACACAGAGAAGCAACTGCTGACATGAGCAGAAAAGCCTTAGCTGTTGCTTATGCTGCTGGCTGACCTTGGTATCATCCATATGAGGCTTATTTTACAAAAAAATAGAATAAAGAGTTGTTGGATCTAGAGATTTCTACACATATTTTAAAGGAAGGTGTGGGATACCAGGCAAAGAAGCCCTGGAAGGGCAATACATAAACCTGTAGGAGTGGAGCCAAAAATGCAGTGCACATCACAGTATGATAGAGATGCCAGGAATGTGAACATCTGACAAAGAAAACTGCAGAATGTAAGTAGAGCCAGACAAAGATAGAGCCCTTGTAGGCTGCATTCAAAAACATCAGAAGTGTGTCTCCCCAAACCCTTTAGAATTCAGGGCTCAAAGCCAAGAGCCACAGATGACAGATATCAACCTACAGAAAGTAATGCTGGCCTAAAATTCAGCTTTGTTTTGGTTTAACTTTTTCCATGCTATTTCTCCAGTTTAGAATGGGAATGTTTACCCTGTGGCATTGTACCACAGGATTATAATTTTGTGTTTTGTTTGCTTTGTTTCTTACTGAGGCTCAAAATTAAGAGTCTGCCTTGAGTCTGAGAAGAGACTTTGACTTGGACTTTTGAAAAAAGCATTGAAACTTTTGAAACCTTGCAGGGCGGAAAATATTGGAAATTTTAGGGGGAGGAATGATTGTACCTAGGACATTTGCATCTCGTTTAGCATAATTATTAACTTATAATTGTGTTTATTTGGAGAGCAAGTATGATTTAAAGAGATGTATCTAGGTGTCAGGTTGACAAGGGGTTGATGTGATGGTTTTCATTCACTGTGTTGGCTTGATTGACTCAGGATCCATCCAGATGATTGGTGGAGCATACTTTCAGGTATGTCTTTGTGGGTCATGGAAGCATGACCTTGGATACTGTAGCTAGTCCTTGGTCCCTTCCTCTTAGGCATTGTTTACATGCTCTGCTTCCCAGATGTCATGTACTAAGTATCTTTGCTCCAACACGCCCTTCCACCTTGGTATCTGTGCCTTGGAGTCAGTTGACCATGGACTGGGACATGCACATTTTTATGAATCACCATTGTCATTATCATTTCCATTATCACAAATGAATAAGATGATATGTCTGAGTGCATATTTAAGTAACATTCAAGAAATACGTGAATATACACATATGCGTTGGCCTAATATAGCTGTATTTGTACAGAAAACAATAATATTTTAACTGCCTATTTTTCTTCTATCTACATAACATGTGAATGTAACATTAATTCAAAAGCAATCTCTCCTCAATAATTTAGGGTGGTCTATGGATAATCACAGATCATATTTTCAGTGTTCACAAGTATAATTTATTTTGGTCCCGCTGATACCAGCTGACAAGATCATTTGAAGCCAGTTTTTACTCATTTAACTACTCCCTGTATTCCTAGGAATGGAGACTGGGTTTTGAGGCTGAAGGTGCCAAAAGTGAATGGTCTGTTTTCTCATTCTGTGCAAAAATTTTGGAAATGCACTTGTGTTCTACATGTTTCCTAACTTCTCCTGTGAAAATACATGCATATATATATATATATATGATGCATATATATGATGCATTGTAAAATGATTAATAGTGACATAATAGTTGACATAATAATCACCTTGCATTGTTGCTCTATTTATTAATTTTTTCAGTGAGAATTTCAAGATTTATCTTCTTAGCAATTTCTCTGAGTATGGATTACTTCACTTATCATAATGTCCTATATTATTTCAAGATTTATCTTCTTAGCAATTTCTCTGAGTATGGATTACTTCACTTATCATAATGTCTTATATTATTATCCATGTTACCACAAACTAAAATAATGCAAGGTTTCTTCGTCCTTTCCAACAATTTGTCTTTCTTTTTTGTTTTTTGGATAATAATCATGGTAACAGTAATAAGCTACCTCATTGTGGATTTCATTTTCCTTTTCTTTATTTTTATTTTTTTATTTGCACATGTTTGCAATATGTAATGATCACATTACTTGTGGATACCACATGTACATAACATATTTCAATTTTTTAATCTCCTTCCTCTTCCCTTTCTTTCCCCTGGCTCCATCTCTTGGTTCTTTTTCCATCTGCAAAAGTACCATCTCCCTAATTTCTATGACCTATATTTTATTTAGCACCTTATTTTCTAGATTTATCACATAAGAGAAAACATGCAATATTTCAGGTTGTGTATCTGATTTATTCCACTTAGCATTATAGTCTCAAGGTGCCACTGTTTTCCTACAAATTACTCAAGATCAGCCTTGTTTACAGCAGAGTAGTATCCCATTATGCATAAATACCACATTTTTTAATCCACTCATATACTGATGGACATATATGTTGCTTCCATTTTTTTGGTGGTTAAAAATATTTAATATGTTTTCATGTAGTGGTTGGCCACTTTTATTTTGTCTGTGGAAATCTATTCTTTTTGTTGTTTAAAAAATCAAGTTATTCACATATGTATTTACATATGTATTCATCTACTTAGGTGCTGAGTTTTAATAATTTCATATTTAGTTTACATACTAACCTTTTAAAAGATGTATGATTGACAAATGTTGCTTTTCAGTTTGTACATTTTTTCTGTACTGTGCAGAAGCTTTTTTGCTGTCATGTAATCAATTCCATTTCTATAGTATTTTTGTCTGTACTGATCTAAATAACATTGCCAAAAACAATATTAAGGACTTTTCCTCCTATGTCTTCTTACAGGAGTTTCATGGTTTTTATTTTTTACATTTAACTCTAAATTCATTTTTATTTAATTATTGTGTATGATATAATTTTATCCTTTCACAAGCAGGTGTCTACTTTTCCAACCATACTCATTAAAGGGAGTAAGTTTTTAACAAAAAGTATTCCTAGAAACTTTGCCAAAGATTAATTACATGAGAGGTTTCATTTCTGATTATTTGCTGTGTTCCAGTGGAATTTGTGTTTATCAAATGCATTCTACTTAGGTTCCTATATCTTTCCAATATAGTTCCTATACCCTGGGGAAAAATCTTGTTGAAAACAGTGGTTACTGATGTCATCGTTCTTGTTCCATCTTTAAGTTTGTCCTTTGTGGGTTTTGGTGGACATTAGCAGTGTGATGTATTTATACTTTGAAAATGTTAGTAAAATATGTTTTGTGCATAACTCTGTAAAAAGATCATAGTACACAACAGCTGACATTAGCAAAATATTTTGCATTTAGAATTTTTATATCAAATAAAATGTTTTAAGACAAAATGTATTTGAAATTAACTGTGATGATTCTACATTTTTTTTATCAAATTTCCTTTGGTTGTTTGGAGCCTTTTATGTCTACATACAAATTTTAAGGTGGTTTATCTACAAAAATACCCTTAGAATGCTGATAGGGATTATTTTATGTTCATAGACTATTTTGAGGAGTATGGACATTTTAACACTACTAATTCCTCTAATCCAACAACATGGATTATCTGTTTATTTATATATGAATTTTTCACATGTTTTCATTACTGTTTTTAAATTTTTAGTGTATAGATCTTGCATTACCTTAGTTAAATTCGTTCCAATATACTTCATGATTGTAAGTGGAATTGGTTTTTTAATTTCTTTTTTGGATAGATTATTCTTATTGCATAGTAATGCAACTGATTTTTGTGTGTTGATTTGATATCCTGCAACTTTTATGAATTATCTTTCTAAAAAGCTTTTTGGTAAACTTTTTATGATTTCCTAGATATGAAGTCATTTTTTGTTCAAATGGAGACAGTATTACGTTCAACATTTGGAAATTCATAAACTTTTATTTCTTTAAATAATCTTTCTTCCACTTTGCTAATCTCTTCTCCTTCACTGAGTTTATAAAGTATCCATATTCTTTCAGTTGGTGGGGTTATAGGTCTAGTGTGCAGTTTTTAACCTTTTTCAACATTTCTTCTATCTGTTCCTGTAGCAGACTAATTTCTGAAAACCTGTCTTTAGTTTGTTTTTTTCCTTGGCAAGATTAATCCAATGGTGAAGTTTTCTATTTCTATTTCTAGTTGAGTATGTTATTTTTCTGACTTTAATTAGCTGACAATTTGTCTTTTCTTGCATTATTTTGAAATTTTTCAAAATGATAATTTTAATTTTTTTTGTCAAGCAATTCATAGATTCCCATTTATTTGTGGTTTATGACTAGGCTATTACTAATTTATTTTAGTGATATCACCTTTGCCTGACCCTCCATTATCTGTGTAGAGTTGAATTGGCATCTGTGCAATTGAAGGAGTAAGTATCTTTTCCAGTCTCAGCAGGTGGAAATCTCCTCCTGTTGAGTTACAAGACTGATAATATTTCCTCTGTTTTTATAGTTTGAATATGTTTGCAACTGATCACATGCTTGCCACATCACCCATAATAAGGTCTTTGGATATCAAAGACCTCAGGATAAGACTCTTTAGATAAGGCCTTGGATAGAGGGAACTGATGCATTTTCCCTGGACTGACTGTGTTAATCAGATTTTTGCTTTCCCATCTCTGGGGCACAATACCCAGCATCTATAACTTAACAGAGGAGAGGTTTAATTTGAATCATTGTTTCAGAAGTTTTAGTCCAGGACCATGGTCTGCTAACTAACAAAGGAGGTACATTATGCCATAAGGGATAATGGTACATTATGGATAATGGTACATTATGCCATAAGGCATAAAGGAAAGCTCCTCACTTCAGAAAATAGAGTGGAACAACACCAGAGAGGAGAGTTATGGACTAGATATAATTTCCATGTTTACTCCTTCACGACCATCCTACGCACACCCAGTCGTCTGCTTTATTTATCTTGGATAGCTCTCAAGCCAATCATGTTTGTCATTCAGCATAACTTACTGTTTGCTTCCAGAGCCTGGGGTCAGTAGTGTTCATGTTTGGACAAGAATCCAGTTGAGGGTCTGTTGACAGTGAACTTGCTGTACCTGCAAGTTAACCTGCTTAGTCCTTTTGAAAATTTGCCTTTGCACAGTCATAGGATGAGTCCCTGGCCACTGCTGAGAAAAGCTAAAACTGGATTACAGGATTGCATCGCCATTTAATGGCAATGCTAATGTCTGCAGGTCTGTCTTTTGGGGTCATCAACAAATGTATATCCTGCTTGATCACTTGGTAGGCATAACTGTCCCTGAATAATTACTGAGTAGGGCTGTAAGAGATTTACTTTACGATCCAGAAATGGATGTGGTTGGCATACCTCCACTTGTCTTTTAGTAGGTCCTTGGTACACAGACCCTCTCCCAGACTATAGCTGAGAGATCCTGGCACCTATTTCAGAAACTTCAACCAAATGCAATCAGTGGCTTTGCCTTCATGAAAATGGATGTGCTTGTCTTGCACTGTCTCTTTGGTCAGGGAGGATGGCACCCAGACTACTTCTGAGACAGTCTGGAGCATGATCATGGCCTTTTCAGGATTACAGCTGTAACTAATTTCAGTGGGTTTCTAATTGAGTTACAAGTAGGCACGAATTCATTTTAGTCCCTTTAGATACTATTGGTGGCAGAAGTAATGACAAAAGGAACTGTAATTAAGTATATAGGAAAAAAATCTCTTTCTGTGTCTGTGGCCAAGACCATAGTCATTTAGCCTGCAACGAGGATAGTTACTTGCATTTTCAAAGTAACCCAGTGTGGACTTTGGCTCCATTGGGGTTTGCAAATTCCTACTTCAGTCCCAAAGCTCCTACAGTGATACTTTTGTTGGTGGATAGCTGATAAATAACTGCTGCTTTTGGAGCAATGCATGGGTTCTTTCATTATGTCATTTGATCTAGGTTTCATACTCAATCTTTGTAACAGGGGCTCAGATCTAGTGTATATAGCAGAGATGCTCCATTGGTGCATTTTTTTCTAAGTGTCTGTTTATTGTTCTCTATTTCCATTTTCAGACTCTATTTCCTTAATAAAAATTGCATATTGCAAGTCCATACACCCATAAATCTTGGCATGTCATTGTAAACTCCTTACAGTAGCACAGGCAGAGATCCTCTTATAAGTCTATCTAATCATACATTGATGTGATTATAAATTTTTATCAGCAATCTGGTAAAAAGTATTATATCTTACATATAAGATCATAGTAATATGAATCTAAAATTAGATCTCTTAAATCACATGATTAAACAAATGTGCTTTAAAACACATGACCCTAAGAAATTTGTTGAGTGAATTCTAAGAACTTTTACTGACTGATTTTGTCATATTATCAAATTAATAGAGTAAGGTGCATTTTGTATGTAGTATATTAGTTCAGTTCCTACTATATTAGCTCAATTCCTACAACAAAACATATGATCCTTGGAAACTTCTAAGCAAAATAAGTTTATTTAGCTTGTTGGCTTGGAATATTAAATACCACAATTGGGTAACCCCATTGATTTGATCTCTGGTGATAGTTCTCTTGACTGTATCACATTACAGTAGGTAATATAATGGCAGAAGCACATGTCAAGACAAAAATTAGAGTAGAATTTGGGAAAAATCTAGCTGTGTTCTTTTATAACAAAACTATCATGAAATTAACTAGGATCTTAAGAAATTTTTTTCAGTTTCTTCAAAGAGCAATATCCTCAATGACTTTCCACTAGATTTAGCATGTTAAAGTTCCTATTATATCTTAACTAAAACACACTAGGTACAAAGCTTAAAACACGTCAATGTTCAGGGAACAAATGATATGCAAACAACAACAGCAACACATTACTCATGAATTTCTTGGAAGAAGAAATTAAGTAAACTATTTGTATGGCTTACCTATAAAATGTGCTTTCACATTTTAGATACTTATTCAGTACACTCAGTTTATAACCATATGAAGATAACTGCAGCAAATATCCACTCTTGGATGCAAGAAAAATAGACAGGTAAGGTATTTTTCCTGGCATGGTAAATAATTTTTCAGCATTCAGGTGAAACAGAGTTTGAGTTGTAGTATGTCTGATCTATAGGCTTTCCTATCCACCCAAGGTATTTTCCATTAGTGTGAATATTTGAGACTACTGAATTAAAATTGCAAAAAATATTTAGCTAAAGTTCAAATCAATGTTTCTAAATAAGAGCTACTTCACATGGGTAGACAGGTGAAGTGTCTATTTATGAGCAGTTGAAAAGTATAAATCAAAATGTCGTTTAAATCTGAGTTCCTTACTTACATGTACTTCTTTGTTGAAGTCTACTTTTAGCTACTGTAGACTGTTTAGCATGCTTATTGTGTAAAATCTTGACAGATTTATGAAACATTCACTCAGCACTAATCCCATAAATTTTTAAAGCTTTCATTTATCTTGATTCAGATTGTTTTTCATTATCTACATTAATTGGAAGTATCCTTGCATGTCATTTAGATCTTGATCAGACTCACTTTGGGACTGTGATACAAAAAAATAAATTTTATAAAATAAAAGGAAAAGGGCTATATTAGAAATGACAGCATAAGTCAATTCATGCTTATGTTGTCTCCAACTACATTATATATGTAGATTTCATTTTGAAAATGTCAATTGTCTCTTAAAGAAATGAGATAAAACGTATGTTTATCATGAGCATACATATCTGAAAAAGTAATTTAGCCCCTAATTCTTGATCAATGTTTTGCTTTGTTATGAGAAGTCAGTAAAAGATAAGGTACAAAGACTGTTGATTAATTGCTAAGAGTATCTTAAAATATTTCAAGGCATACTTTGTGTGAAGCCTTCAGCCTAAAACACATCACTTTTACAGTTTCAAAAATATGGTTATTTAATAATTTATGTGATAAATATTTAAATTTCATTACATGTACAAAAATGATTTGATTTATACCTTTCTTTTTTCATGCAAAACATTGCTTAAGATACTGTAAATTTAAAAGCAAAAGCAAATCTGGAATGCACAAATAGACTAGCTATGATAACTTGATAATATTCAAACACTTTTCTTTCTTTTTTTGTGTTTTATGTATTTTTTATTTTAACAAATGTAAGTAGATATTAATAAAAATATAAAAAACTTCTTCCTTTTATAAAGAAAAACAAAGTATTAAAAATAATTAGTGAATGACTATAGTTATTGCACTGTGTACCATCATTTTAACATAATGGCCAACATTTTACTCAGAGTACAACTCATGGACCAAAAAATGACTCTAGCCTACAAAAAATAATAAACAGGCAATAGCTTGAAACTTGCTTTCCAATGAATTAAGAACTAAGGGAAACTAATAGTATAAATGGAACAAACTAGCATATATCTACATAAATGCATATATATATATATATATATATATACATACATATGGAGAGCGACAGACAGAGAGAGAGACACAGAGACAGAGACAGAGACAGAGAGCTTCTTCTACATACTGACTTGCTGATTTAGGGTCCAAGAGTCATAGGATTCTTCAGATATAAACATCCTCATCCTCATCACCACTTTAAAGGCTAGTCTTACGCCAAATACACCTGGTAGATGGAGAAAAATCAGATAAAAATACCTGTTCTATAAATTCCTTCACAACAGGTTGCACAACGTAATAATTTTTATTTGGTTGATTGGTGAAATCTAATTAGATGAAATCATCTACATTGTAGGAAACAGGGAAAGTAGTACTAAACTGGGCAGCCAGTTAACTCAATAAGTTTAATAATGAGTTTTGATTGTTTATTTAGTAAACAGCAGTACTTCTCTACTTCATGTTCTTTTTATCTGAGAACAGGAACGAAATATCTAAAGAGGCCATCAAAATATTGTTATAAAATTAATAAAACATAATCCTTTCATTGCATTAAGAATGACCCAAATATTTTGTGTTAAAATTTTTTGAGAAATATACTTAATTTGCACATCAAATGAATAATTGGTATACACAATTAGATGGATTACTTTTAAATCACAATTTTGGTTAGTTATTATGAAATACAGGTGAAGTTCAGCAATTAATAATGGAACTGAATCTTTTCTAAGAAACTGTGCATTTTTAAGAGTCAAAATGTGTAACTTCTTTGAACTACATTGTTCTACAATTTTAGCATTAGCATTTTTATTATTGACACCTTTTTCTCATGAATTATACATTCCTTTTGTGCAGTTTTCCTGTTGCATTCTAAAAGAAAATGATCAGAAAGACAAAATATAGGAACTAAAATTGATTAGAAAATAGAGTCAAATAGGGGAAACCCATTTAGTTTCCATCACCAGTGAACTGCTTGTATAAATAATAGTGAAGTTATTCAACAGACTCCTATTTTTTCCTACAGAGGGATGAAGAAAGTATACAAAATACTACCATTACAAGACCTCCAAGGCATACACTTAAATGAAAATGCAACATAATGTAAAAGGTGCAGCAAGTGCAATTCCACCTAAAAGAAGAAGAAATTCTGGAAGGATATACAGTACATCAAAAGTTATCCCCAGTGAAGGATTATTGGGAAATTATAGGGCCTTTAGAAAGTAGGGCATGATGACAGGCATTAAGGCTATTTTGGCTGTGCCTTCAAACTTGATCTTTGGACTCCAACCTCTCCTCATTTTCTTTTTTCTTCTTGGCCATAATAAGAATAGTTTTTCTCAATCATGAATTTCTGCCATGATGTTCTGCCTCCACATATTCCCAAAGAAATGACAAATTTATCATTGATTTTTTAATTTTAAAGTGAAAACAAAACACAGAAAAAGCAGAAAACAAACAAAAGAAACATACAGCAACAACAGCAACAACAAATAGCAATATAGGATTTCAAGACAAGATGATAGGAATTTGACAATGGTTGTTATATTGCATAATGCTATCTTCAGAAGAGTTGCTCAGATTATCTGATATAGGCATGCAAAATTGATCAAACAGTAAGAGCACTAACTGTTCCTTTCCTTGAATTAATAGAATTAGAAGTACAATTATTTCAACTATCTTGTGTAATATATACATATTTATATTTTTTCCTTTTTTTTTTCTTTCTTTCTTTTCTCCTCTCCCCCATCCCACTTGTCCTTTCTCTTTGAGCAGTTTCTTTCCCTTTTACAATATTTATTGTAGCTTTTGGATCTTACTTACTCTTTCAAATTTTTACACTAGGGAGAAAATATGGTGTTTACACATATAAGTATGATTTATTTTGCTTATGAGTATGGTCTCAAGTTGCACCCACTTACCTATAAAAGCCTTGAGCTTATCCATCTTTGTAGCTGAGTAGTACTAGATCATATAATAATACCACATCTTATTTACCCATTCTTTGGTTAATGGGCATTTTGGTTGTTTCTATGATCTGGCTATTACAAATTGTACTGCTAGAAACATGGGTGTTCACATATTGCTGTGATATGATGTTTTTAATTCTTCTGGGTAAATACCCAGGAGAGAAATAGCTGGCTCAAATGAGACCTCTTATACTAGTTTTTTGGGGAATGTCCACACTGATTTCCACAGTGCTTTTACCAGTCTACACTTAACAAAAAAAAAGAAAAAAAGAAAGAAAGAAAGAAAGAAAGAAAGACTCAAATTCATGCACTGAGGAATGAAAAGGTTGAAATCACTACAGATCCTGTGGTCATTCAGAAGATCATCAACACCTACTTTGAAAATGTTTACTGACACAGGATGGAAAACACAGAAGACTTGGACAGATTCTTAGAAACATATGAATTACCAAAGCTGAATCAAGAAGATGTAAAAATTCTGAATAATCCAATTTCAGTTAGTTAAATTGAAAATGTAATTAAAAACTTACCAACAAAGAAAAGTCCAGGTCTTAATGGATTCACAAATGAATTCTACAAGAAATTCAGAGAAGATTCAATGCTGATGCTCCTCAAACTCTTTAATGAAATTGAAAAGGAAGCAATTCTCCCTAACTCATTCCTACAGGCAAGTATTATCCTGATATCAAAACCAGAAAAAGAACCAGCCAAAATATAAAACTACAGACCAGTCTCTGTAATGAACATAGATGCAAAATTCCTCAATAAAAAACCATTGATTTAAAACTCTAAAAATTTCAGTAATGGACTATAAACGTTTTTTTCTTTGTTAGATGATTACTTCAGATACTTCCCATAATGATAGAAAGCTATCATGCAGAATAAATGAAGCCAGGGTCAGAGAATGATCCCAATACTCATCTGCTTCATTTAAAAATATTATTATCTAATCAATAAATTGGAACAAAATAAAACAGTGAGAATAATATTGGGTTTCAAAAATAAGACAAACGAAAATCTCCCATATTTGCTATACTGCATGCTCTTATCCTCCTAATAGATGCTCAGACTACTGGCCTTAGGCCTGCAAAGTCAATCAAACAATACAAGCATCTAGTTGTTTTTGTAACTCAGTTGCTATCAACTCAGCCTGTCCTTTGAACCAGCCAGTTGTTACAGTGTTGGGGGTGTCTTGATTCTCAGCGCATGTGCTGGTTGGCTCATGGGATGGGTGGACTGGCTTCTCTCTTCCTGGGCCCTGAATGGTTTATGTGGCTTACAGGAGGCACAAATTGGCTTCTTATTGTACTCCTCCCAAACCCAGCATGACTTCTGCCAACTCATGGAAAAGGCAAACTGGCTTTTCTCCTCCTGAGCTCCACGTGGCTAGTGTTATGTTTTGATTGGTTTATTCTATTTTATTTTATTTTACTATGTCTGTTGATATGGACAACTATTGTGATGATAACAAAATATATTATAGTAGCCATTGTTGATTTCCTATTGTCCTGTTTTGAAGTTCTGTACCACTTTCATTGTTTTGCTTTGATTGGTTTTATCCTATTTTATTTGGCTAGATTTTATGCTCTTTAAAATAAAAAATAAAAAGTAATAAATAAAAATCTAAAATGACAGGGACTTGAAAATAACTGGATAGAAAAAACGAGGTAAATGACAAATGAAAAATAGTAAGATTGCCTAATTTTCATCTTTCCTTATTGTTTCACTTATTCTGCCATTAGATTCTGTTAGGGCCCATCACTGCTCTAGTTCTGTTGATATCCTGCATCTCTGCTGGTTTCTTCACTGTGTTTTTCCTTCCATAATTCCACTGCACATATTCCCATCTTGGTGTTTGTCAACTTGCCCTAGTCAAATTCAAGTTTCTCATCATCACTTCACCACAGTTCTTCTCCTGCTCCTTACTCTTACTGGACAGAGAATTGCATTAGCTCCAGTCACAAGGCTGAAAAAAATTATATATATATAACCTGCCAAGTTTAATTCCATTTTTCATTTTATTTTCTCTGAATTTCATTTTCTATATTTTAGGCAGATTTTTAGAATACCATGTTTATTATGATCTTTCTTGGTGACTATCTGTCAGGAATAATACATCAGTGTGAAATGTTTCTCAGGCAATTTATTTAGTTGTTTTCATACATGTTGTGTATTCAAAGGCACGTGGATCTGTATTTGTGTCTTTAAAGGTACATATATCATATCTTTTGATATCTTTAAAAAATATTTACTATCTAAGAATAATTACATGATGTTGTATAAAAATAAAAAAACCTGCCAAATTATGTCAATTTTATATTTCCAAGAAAATTTGACTTTAACACTTAATTTAATGAAATAAATTTTAAATTTAAATATAAAAATATTAAGTGTTTGTTTATTCAAGGTATAATTTCAGATGTTACTGGAAATTTATGTGTCCATTTTAGATGGTGAGTAAGAGGGAATGAATTTTTTGAGGTCTAGAATTTTGGCTGGAGTATGCTTGATTTGCAATTTGCAGCATGGAAGACAGAGAAGTTTGAAAGTAGAATATTCTAGAGATAAGTAGCTTCTTCAAACTTCCTCCTGCAGACCTCGAGTATAAAAATGCTTTTTTGTCTCAACCCAGACAAAGGAACTGATTATATAGCTGCTGGATCCATGGGTTAAAGGTTATTTCCTTTCCAACAGGAAGGAGGAGGGAGTAAAACATGGGATGTGTATGATAGAGTGAGCTTGGACATAGTACTGTCTCATAGTAGTTCCCGTCTTCTGTTTTCTTACCAGAAGTCCCTTGAAAATCTGGAAACAGTTACATGATGATGTCAGTTAAATAAACTTCCTCCATCTCCTTAGAGTAGCTTTGACCAAATCGTTTTTCCTTTTCACCAAAATAAATGGCCTCTTTTGATTTAGTTAGAGGCAATCAAATGAAAGTGAGCTTAAGGAATAAGTGGTCATCAACAGAGCAAGTATTAAATATTAGACATTTGAGGCTTTAGATAGCTAGGAAGATTGATAGACCATAATAGAAAACTGTTTCTCAGTGCAGGAAGGGCAGATTTATGACAGCATATAAAAATTCAAGTGATAGTCCATATTCTTTTCTAAGAAATACATTTTAAATTTGTTTGAAAATTAAAGTTTTGTTCGGTAGTGATCTTTTGGTTTCAAATTTATAAACTTCAAATGTATTTTTAAAGTTAAATAAAGCAATGTGAAACAAAGGTCTTTATTATTTGAAGAAATACTATAGCTTCTAAGTTCACCAATGTAGTAGTAGCTTACAGCAAAGAAAAATGGCACTGTTCAAGTTATATGGGCAAAGCTGACTTTATTCAAGGATGTTGCTAAAGGCAAGGGAGATTGACGGTAACTAATGAATCCAAAATTGAAAGGGTTATAAACAAGGAAGTGAGTTAAAAGAAGGCAACTGATGATTGTTAGCAGAAAAATTGATCAACGTGAATAGCTCATCTGTGTTTGCTAGCTGGCAATTACCATAAGTAGGGTTCTGATTTGCAATGCACACTGGGAGATTGGGTTTCTTTCTTGATTATTGCCAGTGAAAGGGATGGTTCCTAGGTACTTAAGAAAGATGTATATGTATTATAAAACTTGCCAGAGGTTGGATGAAAGAATACTAAGTATTGTAATATAAAAACTGTAAGTGAAAAAAAGGAGTCTGTAGCCAGGAACAAAGTTTTAGTCATGATAAAGGAAATATTGTTTCCTTTATTATTTTAACTATATGAATAAAAATTTATGCATGATTTGGAAAACTCAAGGTTAGAGTTGAATGAAGTGTTTAAAAATATTTTTAAAATGTTCAAGAGGAACCATACCTGCCATAAAGGGTGTACTATGATAAGGGGTAGTCTGACCAAGTTCCCGATAACAAATGTGTTTTCTATTACTAATGGTACTGAATTTTGGTAAATATACTTGCTCTCACAAAAAGTAGGAAAATAATCTGTAAACATTACATTAGTAAGTAGGTGTAACCTCAATATTCACAAGATGTTGAAGTTCTTCTACAGTTAAAAATTCATAGCTATTTTTACCTTGGTAGACAGTGGGAAAATAGATAAATAGATTTCAAAAGGCATTTTGAAATCCAAATAATGCATTGCAATATTAACATAAATACAATGACATTCTTAAACAGTTTGTAATATTGTATTTTTAAATTAGTTCAAATTATTCAGTAATCACATATCTTTCTTATTATGTTAAAGATGTCAGAGACTGACAGTGGTAAATAATCTTGAATTTAGTTATTCAGTAGATGATAATATCCTATTCATAAATGAACACATTTATCTGCTAGTGATTTTTAAAAAGTGCTTTGTACAACTGAGCTGTGATTATAAAGTTTCTGTATTTTTTACAGGAGTTACAATTTACAATGTTTGTCCTAAAAACCCAAAGGATGGCATAACCCATTATGGTCCACTCCTACTTGGTGCAAGCAGTGGCCTTAAGGTATCGTTTAAGTTTTCAAGTGAGAGTGGAAATCATGTTACTGTAAAAGATGAATTTAAAACAAATCTTACTTATATTTTGTCATTATCAATGGTTAAAAAAAAGAACAGTACTAGAAATTTAAGTCTTACAAAAATTCAGTAACTTTTACATTTGATTTCAACTAGTCAGTAACTTGATTGACTTTTAAAAGCATATTTATAACTAAACAATCAAAAAAACTCACATTAACTTTATGCATTTCTGTGTTTACTTTTCAGTCTTAGAGATCAAAACTGCAATAATTCTCTGAATAAAGTAGTGAAAGCTTTCTTTTTTCTTCTAAAACTTGTCACATCATATTTATATCCCCTTTATAGAAAATATTGTTTATATTTTTAACTTACACATAGACAATTTTAGGCAAGCTAATTGAGTGAGATTGATGTCACATTACTTATTTGTATTATTACCTATTTTGTTCTTGAGACAGTGTTAGGATATAATTTAGAGAGCCTCACTGCATATTCACTGTTGTAATAATGAAATTTCAGCAAATTTTTCCTCATATTTTCCAATTTATGTTTTAAATTACTCAAGTAGAACATAATTTGTGAATATATATGTACAGGTATATATTACAATTTTAATTTTTATCTTAGACCCAGAAATTATGTTAAAATTATATTTGTTATTTAGAATTAAGTGACTTATGGAAATTATTTAAAATAAGTAGAAGAAAGAAATTTTACATTTCAGTGATCAAAATATTTGTATTTTAAAAATATACATTTCTATACTAATCAAATGAAATAAAAGATATTCTTTGAATAAAATAAGACGTGATGCTTACTTTGTCTTGGTTTGAGGGAGTTTCTATATTTTCAAGTGAATAAAATTTTTAAAAATAAGACATTTTATATGTTTGATTGGCCAGCAGGTAAATACAATGAGTCAATTATACCCATGAAAATTTTTATTATAGGAGCATGTATCTGCTCATTTAAGTAAGAAAAAATAGTATATTTATGTAGAAACACAAAAATATTTTTATAGGTATATTTGCTCAATTTTTTTGCTTCCTTTTTCTTAGATTTTGAGAATTTTGGTTGGTTGTTTTATGGAAAGTTATAATTTTAAAATAGTACTTTTAAGGAAACCAGACATTTCAAAAAACAAAGTTACACAATGCTGCAATGTCTTTTTCGCTTTGAGGAAGCTCACCCTCATTTTTTTCCTAAAAGTCTTACAGAGTCCATAAACCTGTAAATTGGGGCCCAGGATTCCTCACCTGCAAATGAAGTCTACACTTTTCCCCCAAACACTTTCAACCTCAAGGAAGCAACACTTCAAGTGGGCATCATGTTTCTAAACATCAAACACATGCAAATGATTTGCTATCTAATCTAGTCCACAAAATGTATAGCCTGACCAACAGTAGAAATGGACACCTCCAAGGTCATATAAAAATCCTCAATGCCTGATCATATACACCTTTCTCCCAGTAGCTTACACTCCCCTCTGAGTGTGTGCTTGTGTCTTCCTCATAAAACTTTTCATGCCTCTCACTGTTGCATCTTTTAAGCGAAGTTAACAAACCTACAACCTACCACGTTGTGGGGAGTGTTCAGTTTCCAGTTCCTATTTAGAGACCCACCTTGGACTCCAACAGGTTTCGTTTACTAAGTAAGTAATCATGTTTGCACTAGACTTCCAATTTAATAAACATATTGTCATAATTGTCCTTTGATCATGTCTATAATTTATATAACTATATGCCATGCAACTGTATGTAATACATAATTTATACAATTATATAAATATGGTTTATTTATAACTATAATGAAATCACTTGCTTCTGTGTAGTTTTTACAGTGTTCATTTTATCAGTATAAAATATGTATTTAAGTTACATAATGTATTAAATCAGTAGTTCTTAGATTCTGACATTTATTAGAATAAGTGGAAGGGCATAATAGCAATATTACTGGCTGTCTTCTATGACTTTCTAATTCAATGATTCTGATTCCTTAAAATTTCTACATCTCAGTGATTATTTAACCATTTTATTATTACATTTTTGAATAAATGGACTATTTGAAAATCTTAGTGCTATTTATTCCAAGGCACCTCAGCTTTGCCCCAGCAGCTGAGCATTGGATAACAGTGCACAAAGGGGCAATGTTAACAATTTACAATAAATAAGTGGGTTTTGGGCTGTGGTTTGAGCACTACGTCTTCAAAAATTTCACCATCACTACAGCGTGTTAATGGTCACTGTATCAGAAGTTCCCTTAAAACACAGAAAGAAACACTTGACTCTAGCTACTTCTCAGAGTGCCCAACAGTAAAGGTGAGGGAGACCTAATCTATTGACCTATAGAGGTGCTTGTATGACTTTTTGTTTTTGAGCACTTCACGTGCAATAATTGTATATGTATCAGAATTTGATAAGAGAGGTCTTTCTAACATCCCCATGCTACCTTGTTACTGAGGATTTTAAAAAATCAGTATTTATTTAAACCATCAACATTTATTTAATTTAATCAAGTTATTTAATAGCTTTTCATTTTAATTTGAGCAATTTGTAAATCTGATATTTCTTTCCACTTTCTATTAATAACAAAGAAAGGGAGTTTTCAATCAGAGTTCATTGTCAAGCACATACAGGAGTCTTTTAATTATAGCCATGAGTAAGAAGGTTTAATCGCCATCATGGTTGTAGTTTGGTGCCCTGGAGAAGCCTTCAGCGTTGACATTGGAAACTATACAGTAACCACAGTTTGTTCTTCTAGTAGAAAGTACAAATCAAGAAATAAGTTTACAAGTGTCAAATTCTTCTTTTTATTCATTTAAGCATAAATTCATTAGATGAATTAATATTATTTTATTTACTGCTATTATTTACCATGCAGTGAAGTTTCAAATATAGAAAAGAAACAGTCTTTTCAGAAAGAGATGGCAAGCTGTGGGAAAACATGTACAGAAGTTATTATACAACATACAATGGCATGACTACACACTAAAAACTTGAGATTTAGCAAGCACGTTCCTTAAGGTTGCATGATGTTACATATATCTGGAGTAAACTAGGAAGGAAATGAAATGTGAGGTAAGCATGAATTATATCTTGAGTTAAGATCTAGTTTGTCTTCATTAAAATTGTGGGATATTGAAAGGTTTTTAAATGTGAAGTGGCATTATCTCCATAGAGCCTTCCTGTCCAACAGCATCTTTTTACAGCTCAATAGACAGTGAATGCCTAAGGCATATTCCAAAGTGAGATTATTGTGTACTTTACAGAAGTCATTGCTACGGTCACCCTGGAGAACTGAATGCTCCCAGAGTTTCAGGAAAGTTAGAAGCACTGTCTTTATTCTCAGTGATGCTACAGGATAGCTGTTCATGACAAGGTGTCCTTCTTTTTACCTGTAATCGGACAAGATTTTGTTCATTTATTTGTCTGTTTGGTTGGTTATCTTTTCATTTATCATTAATCCCAATTAGCCTTTCCCCAATGCAATTCATTTTGACACATACTAAGGGCCGTGTGCTGGTAGTGATAAGGTGTAAGGAGAGCACCTATAAAATTTTTCTTCCTTTAGATTTTCTGAAAAAATGAACATGAAAGTACTGATGGAAGTAGTGATGCCAATATAATAGGGTATTCCCACCCAAATCCAGGGTTTAGAACTTAGAACTGAAAAGAATATCTAAAAAATACATATTTAGATAAAGCCATCGATAATGTTGAGGGTGAAAAGCTGTACCTGCAAAATGGGGAGCTAGAGAGTGCGGAAGTTTCTTATACATCCATCAATGCTTTTACTTTTAGGCAAAGCACATAATAATGCATTCTAAATTATAAAACCCTTTTTTAGATATCTAAATTAAAAAGAGTTCAATGAAATTAGCACAATTATCTTACATATTTTATACATTCTTTGGCCTATTAGGCTGATTTTCAATCTGTTTATATGATAATTAACACTGTAATGTTTTCTAAGTTAAATAAATGAATCTGATGCTGGAAAACTAAAAGAGGGTGAATAGAGAAGGGGAAAGGAATGGAACTGAAATGTATTTTGTGCAAGTACTACCCAACAGTGAATGTAGGCATCATGTACTGCAAACATGTGCTAACAGAAGTCAAAAGGAAAAAAATAAAGGGTATTTTATATATATATTACCTCAGGTTGGTATTTCATTTTTATCAATTATTTTTAGCTGGTACATAAAATTGTAGATAATAGTAGAGGTAACCATTTGATATTTTATTGCGTGTAGACGTTGTATAGGGTTTAAATCAGGCCATGTATATCATTTTCTGCAAACATTTACTATTTGTCTTATGATAGCAACTAAAAATTCTCTATAATGGATTTAGGAAAGTATAGTGCATTATTGTTATCTGTATTCACCTTGTTATGCAGTACCACCCCAGAACTTATTATTCTTCTATAACTTAGTACCCACTGATCAAACCTTATTCATCCTTTCCTCTACTCCTACCCTCCTCATTCTCTGGTAACCACCATTCTATTCTAAATTTCTTTATGATCAATGTTAGAATCTATATATTATTAAGATAATGAAGCACTAATTCTGTGACTAGTTTAGTTCACTTAGCAATCACTAGTTACAGTCTTCTTGTTGAAAATAATAGCATTTCAGGTTTTTTAATGGCTGAATAGTGTTTCATTATACATATGTACCACATTTTCTGTATTCATTCATCAGTCGCTGGACACTTCAGTTGTTTCCATGTTTGGCTATTGTGAATATTGTTGCAATGAACACAGAGGTGCAAGTTTTCTGACATGACACACTGGTTTCATTCCTTTGGGATATATATCCATCAGTGATATTGCTAGAATATGCATTTGTTATATTTTCAGTATTCTGGATAACTTTTATACTTTTTTCATATAGCTGTATTAATTTGCATTCCAAAAAACAGTGTCAACAGTTCCCTTTTCTCTACGTTCTCACTAGCACTTATCGTCTCTGTTTTTAATTGAAAATATATATATTTAATTAATTTCATTAATTAAAACTTTTGATATACATAGTGATCACATTTATCATAGGGAATTTATACTTTTACATAATGTATCTTGATAATTTTTTTAATTTAAAAGATTTTTATTTTTTTATTTAAGAGAAAAAAGACAGAAAAGAAAGACAAAAAGCAAGAGACAAACAAAAGACAAAAGCAAATCCAAAACAATAACATTATAGGTTTACAAAACAAGATGATAGGAATTTGACAATGACTGTAATATTGCATATCATTACCTTCAACACAGTTGTTTACATTAACAAATATAGACACGTAAACTTGATCTAATCATATGAGCATTAATCGTTCCTTTTCAATAACTAATACATTCAGTTGTATAGTCATTTTAGCTATCTTACATAAACATATATACAGACTTATGTCTTTTTCTTTTTCCTTTCCTTTTTTGCTCCTTTGCCTTTTCCCAATTACTTTTGCTCTTTGAGCAGTTTCTTACCCTTACATAGTATTTATTGTAGATTTTGGATCATATATGTTTTTTCAGTTTCTTGCACAAGGGAGACAATATGGTATTTACACATGTGAGTTTGATTTATTTCACTTCTGAGTATGGTCTCAAGTCATGTCCACTTATAAAAGTCTCGATGCAATCTTGCTTGATAGCTGAGTAGCACTCCATTGTATAAAAATACCACATCATTTTTATCCATTCCTTCACTGATGGGCACTTGGGTTGTTTCCAAGATTTGGCTGTTACAAATTGTGTAGTTATAAACATGGGTGCACAGATATCATTGTGGTATGATGTTTTCAATTCTTCTGGGAAAATGCCCAGAAGCAGGATAGATGGGTTGAATGGGATCTCTAATCCTAGTTTCTTGAGGAATCTCCACACTGATTTCCCCAGTGGTTGCACCATTATACACTCCCACCAACAGTGGAGAAGAGTTTCTTTTTCCCCACAGTCCCTCCAGCATTTGTTTTTGGCTGATTTCTTTATCTTGGTCATTCTTTCTGGAGTGAGAAGCAATCTCAGTGTTGTTTTAATTTGCATTTCCCAAATGACCATTGATGTTGAACATTTTTTCATATATTTATTTGCCATTTGTATTTCTTCCTCTGAGATATGTGTATTCATCTCAGATGCCCATTTTTGAATTAGGTCCTTGAAGTTTAGGGGCCTGATTTTTTAAAATTCTTTATATGTTTTAGATAGAAATCCTTTGTCTGTTGGACAATTGGCTAAGATATTTTCCCAATTTGAGGGTTTTCTTTCTCTCTGTTTGAGATTTCTTTTGCCATGCAAAACATTTTAATAAGATGAGATTCCAGTTGTTGATTCTGGAAAGCATTTTCTGTGCAGTTTGATTTTTATTCATTAAACTCTCTGCCTACACCTATGTCATCAAGATTTTTACCTACTTTGTCTTCCAGCAAATTTAGTGTCTCTGTTTTGATATTCAGATCTTATATCTATTTTTACTTTATTTTAGTGCATGGTGATAGACCTGGATCTAATTTTAGTTTATGGCATATGGAAAGCCAGTTTTTCCAACATCATTTGTGAAAGAGGCTATCTTTCTTCCAGTGCACATGTTTGACCCCTTTGTCAAAGATGAAGTCACTGAGTGTGTTTGTAGTTGTGGCTGTATCTTCTAATCTATTCCATTCATCATCGCAGCTGTTTTTATCACAGTAGCTTTTAATATAGTTTCAAGTCAGGGATTGTGATGTCTGCTGCCTTACCTTTGTTGTCCAGAATTGCCTTTGCTATTCTAGGTCTCTTCTGGTTCCAGATGAATTTCAGGAATGATTTCTCTAGCTCTATGAGATATGCAAGTGGTATTTTGATTGGAATTCCAATCAATCTGTATAAGAATCTTGGGAGAAAGGCCATTTCCACGATGTCTATTCTTCCTATCCATGAGAAGGGAATATCTTCCCATTTTCTGAAATCCTCTTCGATTTCCTTTTTCAGAGTAATGTAGCTTTCACCGTATAGATCTTTTACTTCCTTTGTTAGATTGATTCCTAAGTATTTCATTTTTTTGAATATAATAGTGAAGGGTGTAGTTTCCCTTCTCTCTCAGTGAGTTTGTTGTTTGTGTACAAGAATGTTTTTGATTTTTGAGGGTTGACCTTGTATTCAGTAACATGATTGAATTTGTTTATTACATCTAGAAATCTTTCAATGAATTTTTGGGGGTCTTCTATGTAGAGTATCATATCATCTGCCAATAATGATAATTTCACTTCTTCCTTTCCTATCATTATTCCTTTTGCTTCCTTCTGTTGTCTAATTGCTCTGGCTAATATTTCCAGAACTATATTGAATAGGAGTGGTGATAATGGACATCCTTATCTTGTTCCTGATTTTAGGTTGAAAGTTTTCAGTTTTTCTCCGTTTAGTAAGATGTTGGCTGTTGGTTTATGATATATGGCTTTTATCAGGTTGAGGTAGAGACAATGTATTCCGATTTTCTCTAGGGTTTTTACCATGAATGAGTGTTAGATTTTGTCAAAAGATTTTTCTGCATCTATTGAGATGATCATGCAATTCTTATCCTTGGCCCTGTTGATATGGTGCATTATATTTATTGATTTGTGTATGTTGTACCATCCCTGTGTTCTTAGGATGAATCCCACTTGATCATGGTGTGTAATCTTCCTGATGACTTGCTGTATTCTATTTGCCAGTATTTTATTGGAGATATTTGCATCTATGTTCATTAGGGAGATTGGCTTCTAGTTCTCTTTTTTGGTTGGGTCTTTCTCTGGTTTTATTATTAGGGTAATACTTGCTTCCAGGAATGAGTTAGGGAGACTTACTTTGCTTTCAATTTCATTGAAGAGTTTGAGGAGTGTTGGCATTATCTTTACTAAATTTCTTGTAGAATTCAGCAATGAATCCATCAGAACCTGGGCTTTTCTTTGTTGGTAAGGTTCTAATTACACTTCCAATTTCATTAGCTGAAATTGGGTTGTTTAGCAGTTTTACATCTTTTGGATTCAGCTTTGGTAATTCATATGTTTCTAGGAATCCATTTCTTCTGTGTTATTGAACTTAGGGGAGTAAAGGTTTTCAAAGTAGGTATTGATGATCTTCTGTATTTCCACAGAGTCCGTAGTGATTTCACCCTTTTCATTTCTTGTTGCATGGATGTAAGGTTTTTCTTTCCTCTTTTTGATAAGGTTGGCTAGGTGGTTTTTAATTTATTCTTTCAAAGAACCAACTCTTCAATTCATTAATTCTTTTTTTGTTTTGTTTTGTTTTCTTAGTTTCAATTGCATTAATTTCTATTCTGACCTTTATAGTTTACTGTCTTCTTTGGGCTTTGGGCTTGACTTGCTCTTCTTTTTCTAGAAGAGGTGAATCATTAGGTTTTATATGTGTGTTTTTTCCATTTTTCTGATGTGGGAGTTTAGTGCTATAATTCCCCTCTGAGGACTGCTTCCATTGTGTTTCAAAGGTTCCGGTAGTTTGTTTTGCATTTTCATTCAATTGTAGATATTGTTTAAATTCTTCTTTAGTTTCTTCTGTGATCCATTGATTGTTTAGAAGAGTATTATTTAATTTCCATGTGTTTATGGGGCTCTCGTGGAGTTTTTTGTCATTAATTTCCAATTTTATTGTGATATAGTCAGATAATATGCATGGAATTATTTTAGTTCCTTTGCATTTTCTTAAGCATGCTCTGTGGACTAGTATATGATCGATTTTAGAGAATGACCCATGTGCAACTGAGAAGAATGTGTATTCTGATGTTGATGAGTGGAGCACTTGTTACACATCCACTAGGTCCATTTGTTCACAAGCTTGATTCAGTTTTGTTATTTCTTTGCTGATTTTTTGTTTGGTTGATCTGTCTCTTAGTGACAGTGGGGTGTTACGGTCCCCGTTATAGCTGTATTATTGTTTATTTGGTTTTTCATGTCTATTAAGAATTGTCTTACATAATTGGGTGCTCCCATATTTGCTGTGTATATATTTATGATTGTAATCTCTTCCTCTTGAAGTTTTCCCCTCACAAGTATGTAGTGACCTTCTTTATCTCTTTTGATCATTCTCAGTTTGAAGTTCCCATTGTCTGGAAACATAATAGCTTCCACTGCTTTTTTTGGGTTCCTGTTGCATGGAGTATTGCTTTCCAGCCTTTGATTTTTAGTCTGTGAGTTTCCTTTTGAGTGAAATGTGTTTCTTGTGCACAACATATTTTGGATTTTGTTTCTTAACCCACTGTGCTAGTTTGTTTCTTTTTATTGGTGAGTTGAGACCATTTACATTGATTGATATAACTGATACGTACTGGCTCATTCCTGTCATGATATCTTTCTGTTGTTGGTTTTCTACATTTTCTATTTAATTATTTGCCCTGCTTAGTGGTTTCCTTTTGTTGTTGTTCTTAAGATTGTAGCTATCTTTGTCTCTTTCTAGAGTGTCTTTCAGTACTGTTTGTTATATTGGTTTGGTGGCCATAAATTTCTTCAGTTCTTCTTTGTCATGGAAGCATCTTATTTCTCCATCAATTTTTAAAGATAGTTCTGCAGGATACATCCATCTGGGTTGAAAGTTTTCTTTCAGAATTTGACTTCATTCCAAACTCTTCTTGACTTGAAGCTTTGTACTGAGAAGTCTGCCATGATTCTTATAGGCTTTCCTTCATAGGTGATCTGTTTCTTTTCTCTGACAGCTTTTAGTATTTTGTTCTTGTGCTGTATTTCTGATACCCTAATTATTATATGTCTGGGTGAAGACTTATTTTGATTGTGGTTAATTGCAGTTCTGTATGCCTCACATATCTGCGTATCAGATTCTCTTCCCATGTTTGGAAAATTTTCTGCTATTATTTCCGGAAATAATCTTTGCAAGTCATTTGTACTGACCCCTGCTTTTTCAGTTACGCTTATTAAACTTATGTTATTTCTGTTGGCATCCTCTTGCAGCAGTTGAATTGTTGTTTTTTGGTTCCTTGTTATTTTTAAGAGAACTTTTCTTTCATGATCATAAGCTTCTATGCTGTCTTCAAGGTCTGAGATTCTATCTTCAGCCTTATTCAAGCAGTTTTTCAAATTTTCCATGGAATTTTTAATTTCCTGAATTTCCCTTTGAATCTGTTTCATGCATTCTATTTGTGTCTTATATTGTTCATTCAAAGTTTCAATCATTTTATGTTCTTCTTTTTTTATATTGATCTTCTTTAGATACACACAGCATTTCATTCATAATGTTTGTCATTTCATTTTTTAGATGAGAGATTATTTCTGATCTGATTTCCTCCATATATTCATGGAGTTGCTTCTTTACTTCAGTTGATATCATTTCAGAAATTTCAATTGTAATGATTCCCAGTGTCTTCCATTTCAGTGTCTCTTGAATTTGTTCTCAGTGGGCTGGGGGATTGAAACTGCCTCTTGCTCTTTCATTTTGTTATTTTCCTGTGGGACCTGTGTGGCTGGCCAGGCAGCCTCCCGATGGATTGCACTGGAACACTGTGCTGCTAAGGCTTCAATCCTCTAATATCCCCTTGTCTAGCTGGGGCACACTCCCAGACTATGGCACCAGATCCTTGTGCTCTGTGGTCTGTGAAGCTGGCTGTGTTCCCCTGGTGTACTTTGTTGGGTTGCTCTGAGATCCTGGGCTGGACAAAATTCGTATCCTCCCTGTGGCTAGCAGGAGCACACCCCTGGAGCTTGTAACTGTGGCCTAGAACCTGGTTGTGCAGTGTTCAGAAACAAGGTGTCTAGCAGAGATTGACCCCTGGGGTGTGGCACAGATGCCTTGTGCCTGGCTGGGTGGAGTTTGGAATCTCTGGGACCCAGGTGGCTAGGCAGAACACACCCCAGATTGTGGCACCACCAGGACCTTACATCTAGCTGCGAGGAGTTCAGAGCCTCTGGAGTGTGGTTCAAGCCTGGGCCTGCCCCCAGAATATGGTGCCAGGGCCTTGCTCCTGGCTGGGTGGAGTTTGCAACCTGCAGTGTCTGTTGTGTGGCTGCACCCCTGAACAGTGGAGCTCGTGCCTTGTGTTCTAATGTGCAGAGCTCAAATTTTCTAAGGTCCTGAAGCTATGTTGACCCCTCCCTGATGAGCAGCTCTGGGGCTCTGGGGTGGGCTGGACTCGGTGCCTCTGTGTCCTGTAAGGCTGGCTGGTGGTTCCCCTTATGGATTGTGCTGGGTTGCTGGGCTGGGCAGAGCTCAATCCTCTGTGTAGCTAGTGAGGGCTGTCTCCTCGAGTGTGGCGCTGGACCTTCCACCTTCCTGGATGGACATTGGAATCTCCGAGACCCAGGTGGCTAGCTGATTGGTTTTTTTTTTTCATTCCCCTCTCTTCTATCCTTCTTCCCCTCCCCATTTACAAAAACTTTGCTTCCATTTCTTTCTCTTATTTTTTCTTCTCTGGTTGGATGATAGCCATTTTTACTGAAGCTAATTAATATCACATTATGATTTTGATTTGCATTTTCCAATGATTAATCATGCTTTTGATATATCTGCTTGCAATTTGAATACCTCCTTTTGATAAATGTCTAGTTAAATTTATCAGTCATAACTTAATCAACTTGTTTTCATGCTTCTAAAGTTAAGGAATTACTTAAATATTTGAACTATCAAGCCAGGGATATAGATCAGTGCCACAGCACCTGATTGGTAAGCACAAGGTCCTGAGTTTGATTTCCAATACCAAACAAACAACAAACAAAATAATAAACAACAAAACAAAAATCTGAATATCAATACCTGGTCAGATACGTATTACGCAAATATTATGTGCCATTCCATAAGTTATTCCTTCGTTCTATCTCTTTTTATGTACAAAAGTCTTTTAATTTGACCTAATTCCATTTATCTGTTTTAGTTTGCTATGCTTTGGGGGTATTGTCTAAAAATTATTTTTCCACTCTAATATATTGAACGATTTACCCATTTTTCTAACTTTTTGATCTTACATTTTCATCTTTAATCTGTTTAGAGTTGACTTTTATAACTAAAGAGAGATAGGAGTCTAGTTTCAGTTTTTGACAGTTGGATGCTCAGTATTTTTTTAGGACAATTCATTGAAAAGACTGTTCTTTTTTTGATCTGTTGTTTGAAATGTTGGTGAAAATCAGTTTGTAGTGTTTGCAAGAGATTATTCCTAGGCTCTCTATTTTGTTCAGTTCCTCTATGTGTCCATTTTTATGTCAATACCAAGTTGTTTTGATTTTAGAACTTTGCCTTACATTTGGCAGAGCAGCAGTGTTATGACCTCTGCCTTGTTATTTTCTCTGTCTATCCCAAAATTGAGAGATCCTTTGTTTGGTGCATGATGGAACTATGCTTATTACTTTTCTTACATTTTTCTTTTCCCAAACAGATTGATAGATTTGATTTGCATATTTTACTACTGAGGTAATGAGGAGTCAATCAAGTAGAAATAAAATGAATGTATAATCCATTTCTTTTTTTATTTCATTTTTTATTTTAAAATAAAAAACAATAAAAACAGTGACACAAATTTCAAAACAAAAAAATCAGAGATTAACAATGGTTAATAGATTGTATATTGTTATCTTCAAAGCAGTTGCTCAGGTTACAAGATACAAGCATGAAAAAATGATCAAACAATGAAAGAACAAATTATTCTTTTTGATGAACTAACAGAGATTAGTGGTATAATTATCCGTCTTGTATATATGCATAATCTCCCTTCTTTCTTTTTTCCTTTTCCCCATTCCAGTTGTTGTTCCCTTTTCAGAAGTTTCTTCATTTTACCCTTTCACCTTCACAATATCTATTGCACATTTTGGATCTTACTTACTCTTTCATTTTCTTACACTAGAGAGACAATATGATGTTTACACATGTGAGACTGATTTATTTCACTCATGAGTATGGTCTCAAGTTGCATCTATTTAACTACAAAAGCCTTGAGTTTATCCTTAATTTACCTGAGTAGTACACCATTGTACAAAAATATCATATCTTTTTTATCCATTCCACATTTGATGAGCATTTGAGTTGTTTCTAAGATTTAACTACTACATTTTTTTTATTTTAAAGAGAAAAAAGATAAAAAATAACAATGAAACAGTTTCAAAACAGGTTAGTAGGAGAGTTACAATAATTAATATATTGGGTATTGTTGTCATTGTAGCAGTTATTCAGAGTAAAAGATCTAGGCATGATATTTTGACCAAAGAATATTAGCACAAAACTTTCTTTTCAATACACTAAGAGAAACTAGCTGTATAACTATCTTCACTACCTTATGTATACATGTATTGTTTTCACTTTCTTCCTTTCCCCTTTCTCCCATAACAGTTTATCTTTTCTTTTGAACAATTTCTTTCCAGTTAACAATATTTGTTGGATCTATTTACTCATTCAGTTTCTCACACTAGCGAGACAATAAGATGTCTGCACACACACAGGTCTGATTTATTTCACTTATTAGTATGGTCTTGAGTTGCATTCATTTACCTATAAAAAGACTCTACTTTATCCTTCTTTGTGGCTGAGTAGTACTCTGTTATATAAAAAATTTATATCTTTCTTGTTCTGTCTCTTTAGAATATTCTCAATTAGAATAATACACCTTTTTCAAAACAGGTTTAAAAATCTCATAGCATTCTTTAAATAGTATTTATTCATTTATATTTAATTTACCAAAATTATATTGAAAGGGAACTGTTTCAAAAAATATTAAAGGCACAGTTATATGATAGCAAACTTATAGACATATTATAGCAAGATAAAAATCAAATAGTGGCTTCTTCTTATGCTCCTGCTGCTTGTCATGTAAGCATCCTGTTAAATTCTTTCAGTTTTGACTGTCTGAGTCTGGTTATTTTTCTTCTGATAATGCACTGGGTCAATTTGACTATGTCCATCTTGTTTTCCTTGAAAGAGTTTGTATTTTTTCCAGGTATTTGCATGGGACTAAGTAGCCCAATCAAGTACAGCATTAACTCTGCGTGCTCCATTTGAACTGCATTCCCTTGTCCTCAGGATGTTAGTACATTATGGTAAACAATTCCTTTTAAGTATATCTATTTAGAAGTAGCTCACCTGACAATATGACTTAATTCATGTAACCAAGCAAGTAATAACCTACCATCAGTCTTGTACTTCCTGTTTGCAATCTATTTATACTGAACTCTAAGCTGACCTAGGGCTGGTGATTTGTACTCTCTTATAGTCCCCAAACTGCCAGTATAAGACCAATAATGTTGCCTATTAGATTCCCTAGTGCAAAATGTCTTTCATTCTATTTTATATTGTTTTTTCTGCAAATATATATATATATATATATATATATATATATATTACATTATATGGAATTTTGATACACACATCTTGTGGAAAGGCAAAATTAAGCTAATGAATATTCCCATTATCTCATATGATAGGTGTATTTGCTTTGTTTTCCTTTTTATTTCCTTTTTATTCAAACACACTGGGAAAGTACTCTATAACTGAGCTACATACACAGACTCACTTTTATTTGGTAGAAAGAACATTGAAAATGTGTTTTTAACAATTTTGAAAAGTGTCTTTAACAATTTTGCGGTACACAGTGAGTTGGCATTGATAACCATCACCATGTTGTACAATAAATTCTTTGTAAGAATTCTTCAAACTAAACTTTATATTCTATATGACAACCCTATCACCTTCCCTAAATTATTTCTTAAAGTTTTAAAGTATGACTTTTTAAGAGCAGTTTTAGAGTCACAAAAAAATAGAAAAGCAGTCCAGAGATTTCCCATATGCTTTCTGCCACCACACATGTGCCTTTTTGAATGACTAGTACTGGATTTATGCAGGTATCTTTCCTAGAGTGTCTTGTATAATGAACGTCTTTGGAAGACTAATGAACTGTTTTCTTCTCAAATTTGAATGTAAAGTTGTTTCCTAATAAGAATAAAAAAAATTAAAATTGTCTCTTTCTAGGGGAAATTTTAGGCTATCTATTTGCTACCTGTTTATAAAATTACGAATTCTGGGCTCAGTTTTCCTCTGAATCAATCCAACACTATATGTGTAACACCTACCAATTCATCCTGCCTCTTGCACTATAATTAATGAAGGCATTTTAATCTGACACAGGGATCTCAACTGTTTGCTGACATCTATAGAACAGGGGCAGGCAGATTTGATGTGTTAAACATTAACATCATTCTTTTATTTCCAAATACCATACAGTATATGAAACTACACAGGAAGATAAAATGTCATATCTTATGTATTTTTCTAATATTGACATATAATTACATGAATAAGATAGTTTTTTAAAAATTACAGTTTGATCATATCAAATTAAAATACTACTACAAAGCAAAGAAGCAATCAACAAATTGAAGGGACAACCTAGAAATGCAAAAACATTTTTGAAAGTCATTCCATTTATAGAGAACTAATACATAGAATCCACAAAGTGCTAAAGAATTAGACCCTCCAATAAAAGACCCAATCAAAAACTGAGCAAGTGAAAGGAGTAAACACTTCTCAGAAAAAGTACAAATAACCAACAAATATTTGAAAAAATGTTCACTTTCTCTGACCATTAGAGGAATGCAATTTAAAACAACAATAAGAGCTGGGCATGGTGGCACACGCCTTTAATCCCAGCACTCAGGAGACTGAAGTAGGAGGAGCGTTATGAGTTCGAGGCTGGTTTGGGCTACAACATTAGTGCAAGGCTGGCCTGAGCAACATAGTGCGACCCTGCCTCAAAACACCAGGCCTGGGAGTTTGGCTCAGTGACTTAAGCACCTGACAGGCGCGAGGTTGTGAGTTCAATCCCCAGTGCCACAATAAATAAATAAATAAATAAATAAGATTTCATCTTACTACAAAAAGAACATTTATCAACAAAAAAATCAAATAAAACCAAAGTCTGAGTACACTGTGAAGAAAAAGGAATGATTCTACATTTTTGGTGGAAAGACAATTAGTGCAATGACTAGAGAAATCACTTTGGGCATTCTTTGAAAATCCAGGACTAGAAATTCCACTCAACCAGGTATTACAGTTCTATGTATCTTCCCCAAAGAGTTAAATATATCATGTTACAGTGATGCATGTTTATAACACCAAAATTCATAATGGCTATATCTTGGAGGTGGCCTACATGCCTGTCAAAGATGAATGAATAATGAAAATGTGGCATTTACCCATAATGGAGTACTACTGTGATACAAATGAGGATAAAATTCAGTCGTTTGTAGGAAGTATGCACCCTGAGGCCATAAAATTAAATGAAATATATCAGACTCAGGTTTAAATATTATGTGTTACTCTTATAGGAGAAACCCAAAATATAAATGAAGAACAAAATAAAAATTAGGTGGTAGGAAAAAGTTATATAGATCTTTTGTAAATGTAAGGGAACAAAATGATGGAGGGAGAGGTAAAGAGGAGAAGAGAATGGAAAAATAATTGAGATGTGTTATGTACATTACCAACTCTACAATGAATGTATATTCATTATCAACTGAAAAAAATATTAATAAAAAAGTAATTTGAAAATTTAGTTTGATTTTAGACAAATACATACATATATATTTGCTAACACCTAAATATGTATGTGTGTATATACATATATGTATGTATGTATCACTTTAGAAATTTTCCATATCTATAGTAGCCCTTCTGTGAGTGTTTCTAGTCAATGGCTGCTCATATATTTATTCTTAAAAATTATCTTTTTTGTATACTCAAAACTTATTTGAATTAGATGATTTTCTATGGATTTTTGGTGTCTGCCTATTTTTCTAAAAAGAATGTTCCTGAGACTCTATATGTTTTACGAATTATTGCTGAATATAAGTGCATTGAATTGATATACAGCAGCTCATTATCCATTCTGTAGATGGACGTTTGTATTGATTCCAGGTACGTTAGTCAGCGTTTCCAACTTCAGCACACAATAGTCTATAACTCTGACTTAAATTAGGAGAGATTTAATTTATCTCCTGGTTTCAGTGGAAGTCAGTAAATAATGGTTAGATTCCAAGGCAGAAACAACATAATGAAGGAGCTTGGCAAAGAAAGATACTTAGTTCATGACTAATCAGAAAAAGAACAAAGGAAAAGTGGAAAGAAAGACTGAATGAACCAGAAATAGACACACAGACCAATCATCCATGACCTACCCAGACATATCTAAAAGTCTGCTCCATCAATCCCTAGCATGCACTCTGACCCAGGCACACTGACACTCTACACTACTTACCACACTAAGCTATCAGTGGAATTTATTTCTTTTTTTCTTTTTTTCTTTTTTTCTTTTTGGTAGGAGGAGAGTTGGGGAGTGGATAAAACTGTATGAAATATTTTTTATGAGTCTTTTTGTTTGTGAACAAGATTCCATATACCTTTTGTAAATACCTAGGAGAGAAATGATTGATTCATATAATATAGTAAGAAATAAATGTTTATTTATCTTTTTAAGTAAATTCATTAAATTTCAGAAGTGGCTCTAGCATTACATATCTGTGTGAAAAATATAGAATTAAAATCACTCTTTCTAATATTGTATATTTTAATTATCAACTTATAGTGATTATGAAGCTCTGTTTCAATGTTGTATCAACTTGCATTTTTCAAATGAGCAAATTTTCTGGTGCTTATTGGTTATTTTATATAATATTTGTGAAGCATGAGACCACAAATTTCAACATTAAAAATGTGTGTTTTTTTCTGTCAGTTGCTTTCATGTTATGAATGGTGAAAACTGATATATTCCAGGAAATTGTATTTATCATTTCCCCACTTTTTGCATAAAATGCATTATGAATTAGGTGTTCAATTAAATGCACTGAAACTGTTTTTTTCCTTTATGATATATGAGCTCACAAATGTTATGATGTAAAGAACATTGTTATTCTTTGCATGGTTTTATTTTTTCGATGGATGTCAGTTCTGACAGTGCAATTTAATTATATGCATATGTGTGAATCTTAACAGAATTACATGCTTGTGATATATCAAATTTGAAATCAGTAGTCATTTCTAATTCTGACAATATTTTTTGGTACCTGAAATTTTGTTTAAGATTTCCTGCACTTGAATATACTATTTACATAATAACCTTAAAACCATCTCTATATTGTAGAAGCAAGATGTTTGTTGTAGTCAGGGGTTGCAAGGAGAACAATTACATGCAGTACACTCCATTTAGAGTATTATTTTATGATGGTCACCCAAGGAGTTAAATACAAAGAAAGTGCAGGGAATCTATCCACTCACTACAGATCTAGAAAGTCCAGCTGAGGGCCTTGTATTGGGTAATATACTATGTACCTCCAAGTTCTCATATACTTTTTATGGGGCTGAGTCTGGAGCTTGCTTGTGATCAGTTTGCTGTGTAGCACCAGGATTGATGATGTGAGTGCTGCACCTGCCCAGGGGTGGAGCCAACATACAGGGTGAGGGAGGTGGGATTTCTTCTTGCTCACTTCCGCCCTCTCTCTCTCAACAGCGGGCTTGCTGTATGTGGCCACCATGAATGGCAGCCCTGCCACACCACACTGCCTTGGAGTCAACTGAGTATGGACTGAAATACCCAAGAAACTGTAAGAAATAAGGCTTTCCTTCCCTAATTTTGGGCCTCAGGTATTTTGTCTCGGCAATGAGTGAAAAAGTAACCAAGACAAAATTTGGTACCAGAGGAGTGGGGTCGTTGCTGTGACTATTCCTGACCATGTGGTGCAGGAGCCTTTGGAAATGGCTTGTGGGAAGAGTTTGGAAAGGTGCGGAGATGTCACCTACATGTGTAAAGCTGGAAAAGCTTAGGCTGTTCTGTATGGGAGATTCTGATCAGAACTCAGGAGACCAGAAGGCTGATAGAAAGCCTGCCAGTAAGGACCAGATTCAGGAGGTTTCTGCTGGGAAGAAGGACCCACATTGGGTGTTGGACTCCACATGATGTGTTATGACTTGGCACAAAGTTTGTCTGCACTCTGCCTGTGTCCAGAAACCTTGCCTGAGACTGAGATTAAGGGCAATGGACTGACCAGTTTGGCAGAAAAAATTTCCAGGCAACCAGTTGTTGAAAAGGTGGCCTGGCTACTGCTGAGGGCTCTTGGCCAGATTTATGTTGGGAATCAAGAGCAAAGAGCCTGGCATGGTGATTTAAAATGTGAGTTTGGCCAGGAAGCTGTGGACTATAAAGATGGAGTTGAGACCTTGATTGCTGAGAAGAGACAAAGGAATAAAAAAGATGGCCTGGGGGCATCCTGGGAAGCAGTGGGCCGCCACCCTTTGCAGCCTCAGACCTTCAAAAGTGAAAGAGTTTTCTCAGAGGATAAAGCCACAGAGTGCCATGATCCAGAGTGGTGACAAAGGCCACAAGAGGTTTCAAAAGGGTTGTGGCTACACCAAGTTCCAGAATTGTGGTGGTCACACCAGATTCCAGAATGATGGCACCATAGAGAAGTTGTTCCTCACAATCAAGTTCAGAGAGCTCAGCAATCCAGGCAGTTGACCCCCTAAATCCAAGAGAGAGGAAAGCCTGGCTACTCTTCCAGCCTGCAGTGGACCTTGGTGGCATCCACATGGCACTGGTTTCAAGTATGAGAAAAGGCTAAAGCAGCTTCTGCCTTGCCTGCAGAGGGCAATGTGTAAAGATGTAAGGGTGAAGCCAAGAAACATGGATCACCCAAGAAAAGCTATGGAAGTTAAGATCCCTAAAAGTGCCGTGGGGGTGGAATCTCTCAAGCCTTTTGGAGTTTGCAACCAGGTTGCTTCAGATGCTGAGTAGAGAACTCCAGCATTTAATGCTTGCCCTGTTGGATTTTGGACTTGCTTTGGTTCCAATGCTTTGTATTCCCCTGTTTGTAATTTTTGGAATGGTAAAGTTTATCTTGTGCCTTTATATGTTGGAAGTGTTTAACCTCATTTTCATTTGTACAGGGGGTTACAGTTAAGAGTTTACCATAGATCTCAGAGGAGATATGGGACTTGGACTTTTCAACAGTGCTGAAACTGTTAAGACTTTGGCAACTCTTGAAGATGGACCAAATGTCTTTTGTATTAAGGATGTACATGAGTCCTTGGGGGTCCAGGGGTGGAGTGTACTGGGTGATATACTATGTACCCCAAGTCCTCATATACTTTTTATGGGGCTGAATCTAGCACTTGCTCGTGATCAGTTTGTTGTCTAGCACAGGGATTGATGATGTGAGTGCTGCAACCACCCAGGGGTGGAGCCAACATACAGGGTAAGGGAGGTGGGATTTCCTCTTGCCCACTTCCACCCTCTCTCTCTAGACAGAGTGCTTGCTATCTGTGGCCACCATGAGTGGCAGCCCTGCCATGCCACACTGCCTTGGAGCAAACTGAGTATGGATTGAAACACCCAAGAAACTGTAAGAAACAAACCTTCCTTTCCCTAATTTTGGGCATCAGGTATTTTGTCTCAGCAATGAGTGAAAAAGACACCAAGACAGGCCTGGATCCCATTTTAATAACCTGTATGTGTTGAGCTAAAAACTTAGAGCCCACAATAATGACCCATGCAAATCTATTTCATGGATCTGTGCTGGAAAGGCCCAAAGGTCAGTGGTGGAAGCTAGAAAGTCTATGCCAAAGGGGTTAAGGATCTGTGCCAGCAGGCTGAGTGTTCTGTACTAGAGCCAGTAAGTGATACTCAAAATAAGCACCAGAGTTCCCCTGAAAAGTACTACAGCCATCCCCAACAATAATGAGGTCCTGAGCTCCTCCAAGATGAGAACAACTGAGTACATATCAGGAAGCCAGCATGACAAACTTCTCCTAGAGACTAAACAGTACACACCTTCCTCTCTAGAGCTATGAAGCAATGCTCAAAGTAAGGATCAAAGTTCCTCTAAAGTGAACTACAGTCATTCTCAGCAATAAGATTCCAAGCTCCTCTGATGATAACAGCTGAATTCACATCAAGAGCCAGCATGATAAGCTCCTCCAGGAGAACCAATGGCTCCAAACAACACCACCACTTAGGAGAACCCACAACGCTATGCTCTTCCTCTCCTTGTCTACTTTTTATGCTGGTAACTTTCCTCAGGTGGGCCACCTACACTCAGCACCATGGTGACCCAATTTAACAGGTGTTTAAATTAACTGCCAGTTTTTAATCCACTACAGAGTTACATGCCTGTAATATATCAAATTTGAAATTTGTAGTCATTTCTAGATATGTAGATATTTACTTGGTGGTATTTGGAATTTTATTTAAGATTTCACTTAAATGTTCTCCTGCACTTGAATATACTATTTGCATAATAACCTTAAAATCATTTCTATAGAGTAAAAGCGAGGTGTTTGAATAAAAAATGCATATTTTGGTCTAAATAAACCTGTTATCATTCGTTCTTTAGTGGCCTCAAAATATAAAAGATGTTTTACAAAATTTGAATGTTGACCTCTTTAAATAGATATAAATGAACAATTTTATGAAGTGCAATATATTTTTATGAAGAAGCTAAAAATTAAGGCTAGTGATTTTTGCCTCAATGATTCTTACCTATTTTTATTAAATTTGCAAAGACTCAACTTGCTTTCACTATATGTATTTAGGCATATATTTCACTGAGAAAGGAACATAAATATGTGAACAAATAACATTTGCTGTCTTTATATAATAATCAATAGAAATGCAATATGTAATCTTTCAAAGAAATATATGATTGATTTTTACAATGATATATTGGAGGTAAAAGTTTTCTTAATTTTTAAAAGTTCATTCATTCCAAAACTTCCTGAAATGTTTTAAAATTCTACAAATACAAATGTGACTCCATTTATGTATGATTTAATAGTTTAAATGTCTTATACATAGTGATATTAGATATTATACATTTCTGATAGGTAATTTCCCACAGGCTTTAGCAATTCATAGAACACCACAGGAGATGATAACAGACATGAAGGCTAAACTTAGCATTAATGAACTTTCTATCCTTATTAGACACTTTGAGTAGAGTTTTTGCCTGGTGTGCAAAGGAGAGGAAGCACAACTGTAATTGGTCTTAATTGGAGTTGCATAATTAATTCCCTTCATACTGTGCTAAAAATCGCAGTGTTTGTTGTTTCAATTGGCACCTGAATAGGAAATTTTTTTTAAATTGCGCTATAGTGATGTTTATCAAATTAAGTTTTGAAATATAAAGCACTCCTTGTTAAATAATCATAGCTATCTCATATTGATATGTAAAATACTTTCCCTTCATATAAAGTCAAGAGATTTATACTTAATAGGGGTTGGAAGGATAATTCACTGCAATCTGCTAAAGAAATAAGTGACTTAAAGTGCATATACTTTTAGGGCATAATATATTTTTACTTTTAAGTAGAAAAAAGTGAGATTATGGAGTGAGATTCAATGTTAAAAGTACAGAATAAAGTATGATTTTCAAAAAAAGGATATCATGATGTTGCAACCATGGGATTATTTAAATTTTATTGTAAATCCACAGAAATACACTCTAAATAACTAATGAAATTGATAATAATCAGGACAAATTATGGTGTGATTTATTCATTAAATCTAAGATGAAAATGAATTGTTAGGAGGCATGCTTTATATATGATTTTTTGGTGAATCAGTCTTTGATTTTATTGATGTCTGCTGATAAGGCGAAGATTAAGCAACTGCTTTTTTTACACCTGGAGTCAGTTATAATGAAAATTTTTATCTTAAAGTAAATATACATGTATTTTTATTTAAAATAGTAAAATCATCCCTTTTTTTTAAACTGGGAATGGAACTCAGGACCTCATGCTTGTCTGGTAGGTGCTATGCCTCTGAGCTATATCCCCGGCCCTTGAATACTTTTTAGATATACTTGACGTTTAAGAATAAATTGCTGAAGGAAAAGCACAATTTGTTCTTGTGCAATGTGGTTCTACCTATGTCACATATGTACTGGGATTACATAACTACCACATAATGAAATTTCCCAGCACAGTAATTTGAAGGGTTGAAAAATCATTAGGTACATTTTTTTTTGTACCAGGGATCAAATTCATAACCTCTGTGCCTGCCAAGTAGGCACTGAAGCCACTGAGCTAAATCCCTGGCCTTATGTTTTGAGACAGGGTCTCACTATGCAATTCAGGCTGGTCTTGAACTCACTTTGTAGCCCAGGCTAGTCTCGAACTCACAATGATCCTCCTGTCTCAGTGAAAATTATTAGATACTTTTAACCAGTGTAAAAAGAACATTTTTAATGACTCATTCAAAAACTGTATTTTAATATATTAAACACTCCTGAATTCTGCAAAAAGAGACAAATAGTTAATTTTTGTATAAATTGCCTTGATGATTTATGCAATTTTTTTACCTAAACAAGACTAACTCTTTTAATATTAATTGTAAAGTTTATAGCATGCACATTCACAATTCTATTATTTTTCATTTGAAAATTATTTACCCACTAGACTTAAAAGAAAATACAATTAGAGGATAAATTTACAGAAATATAAAATGTGTTTATGCAACCACAAAAGGATAGAAAAGAGTTCCACTACTGAAAGTAATGGCAGTAATCCTCAGTATTTTCAGTGTACTGCTTTGGGAAAATAAAGACTTTCCAAAAAATGGCAAAAACATTAAAAAGAAAAAGAAGTAAATAAGAAATGGTTTGTAGGAGTGACATAATATGATCCAATCTTAAAAGAAAGAATCTAGCCAAATTTTAAGTCAGAATGTCAGTTTAATTCACCATTATGAGCAGTGTATCACTTTGCTGGATTTAAGAATATACTAAAATCTTATTGAAGAAATGGATGAATGATTGCTATTAGAATTAATACATTTGACCTCAGAAATAACAATTTTAAATAAATGTCAGTTTATTTGAATATTTTATGGGATATTCCATATCTCACTATTTTGATAAAAATATATGCAAACATTTTTCCAACACTTTCAAAGAAATTAAAGGTTGAATTAAAAAATGCCAAAAAATTACTCCTTTCCTACTTTTACAAATGTCTTTAGAGCAGTATGGCTTTAAACTATATTGAACTCGAAAAATTAATTATATTTGACCCTCCTTACTCAGCAATAAAACTATCACTTAAACTCTTCAGGTAGGAATTGAAATGGAAATTATGCTGAACAATGAGAAACATTCATTGGTAGTGGGAGTGACTTTAATTATTACACACTTGCAGACTAGTCAATACATTTTAATCACGATAAACCCATAAATAAGGAAATCTAGTTTCCATGCATATATAATAAAGTTAACCAAATTATCAGTGAACAATTATAGCTGAAAATAGAAAGTTTATGTTTGATTGCATCTGGTTTCTTTATACATTGAAATTATTTTACTAAAACTGCTGAATGAAATACTTATTGATCTTTCATAATTTTCAGATATTCCTGAAGATGCGCTATACATTACTGCTCTTAAAATGAACTTCCTTACAATTCTTCACTGAGGCAAATCATTAAACATATACATATTACTTTATATCTACAAAAATTGAAACAATATTCAATAGTGGTAGTCATTTAATTGTAAGAAATATTGAAAATATTTATCTTCCTTAATTTCTTTGAGTAACAATCACAGTATAATCATTGTCAACAATGGCTTAACATTTCTAGAGCATTAATATTTATCATATGTTTTAGTTATATCTTATATATTAAGAACAACACTAATGTGAGGGAAAGCACCTCCAGTTTTGATGTTGTTCTTTAAAAACAAAACAACATACTACAAAGACATGCAAGAAAAGGAGAAGGAAAGGAGAGGAAAGGAAGTAGATGCAAAATAAATTAGGATAAGTTCTGGAATGCTTATGTACTGACTCTTCATGAGATGAATGCAATCATGTATTACAAACATGTACTAATAAAAAAAGAATTAGAAAATATGTTGTAATAGGCAGCAACTGTATACTATTTAAAAGTACAGAGTAACAAGAAAGTGAAATAATAGCATGTGAAAAATGGTAAACAAATAGCATGATGATAAACTTAAATATACAGTAAAAATTAAATATCAATTATACGAACATCCAGAATCCAAAATTTTAAGAATGGTTAAAACATAAGGCTCAATCTCAAATTGCATCTTAATTATAAACCTTAATTACAAACATTAGGTATTCTCTCAGTGTTGGTAGACATTTATCTATCTTATTAATCTTTTCATTGAGTTATATATTAAATTATGCTGAAACAATGTTGGTTGTTATTATCAAATGCATTTATAATGTGGTTATTTTCTTACTGTATTGTCATTTTTCTTGATTTTTTAATACTTGATTACTTAGAAAGAATAATAAACTTTCTACTTTTAATACTGTGCATTTCTTAAGTATTTTTTGTTGTGCCTCACAAAATTTTTGGCCTCATCCTTTTTGCTGTCAATTGTGTTCTGCAGTTTGTCTTTAAAAGAGTTAAGATATTGGTTATAGTTATGGGGTTGACATTTTATTTTCAGACTAGACTGCATCCAACCCCTCAAAATATGGAGTGAATGTGAACATCATAAGGAGAAGACTTCAGTAAAGCTGCTGTATTTGGGCTTTCACAGTCTTTTATTAAGAGATCCTGACAGATACTTTGTCAAGTACTAGAATTATAACAGTGTGCCTGCTAAGCCTCTGTGAGCCCATAATTCCTCAGCCAGTCCTCTGAGTTGATGGGACTGAATAGAAGGATTATATATAGTGCTGTGTGACCTGTGCCAATTCACTTAATTTCTAAAAGTTTCAATTTACTTCACTATTTTTAATTATTTTTTTAAGAATAAATGAACCTGTAGACTTCCCAGGAGACAGCAGAGCAGTAAGCAACAACAAATCAGTCTCTCTGAGATTCAGGATTCAGGTACTGCAAAATAATAACTTGGGAAAGAAAAGAAGGCAGAAGGTGCAGTCCAAAGACACCAGAAGGATCTGATGGAAAAGATGAGGCCTTCAGAGAAATTGAAAAGGAAAGAACATAATGTAAGAAGAGGAAAAGGCAATCTCCACTTTCTCTCTGGTTCCAGGCTTATGGCTTGCCAGAAAGGAGGATTGGATCTGCAGAGACAAGTTGAAAGTTGGGGTCTCCAAAAAGCTTCAGAAAACAACACAGTGGTGGAAGGGGCAGATCCATGAGCTGCGGTGTTGGTGAGTGACTACAGCACAAGTGCCTGACTCCTTTCCTGAAGTGAGTGCTTGAATGCCAACATCAGGGAAAGGCCAACTGAGCCTGAGACTTGGAGCAGCCATTGGTTGGCTTTATTTCAGAGCTCCCAGTTTTATATTGCCACATAGGTCCTGTTAGGGTCAATCACAGGAGACACCCATGGTCAGAGAGCTATAGTCAGGCTGGCAACAGACACACCGTGTTTTAAGCCCAGTTCACATGCCCACAGTCAGAGGCCAGGTTGATCCTTAATCCCCATGAACTCAAAAGCCCTAGAATTGACACCAACATCCTAATGCTACTGCCCTATTGCTGGTGACTATACCCAGTACAGACCTGGTCTCTGACTGCCTTCTTTGACTACCACTGAGACAGGCAAAGTGTCTTAAATTGGACACTGCTCAAAAACTGTACCCCATGTGATAATCACAGTTTTGAAATCATGGAGAAATTTTTTTTTCTGCTTTGTTGTTGTTTTGTTCATTTGGGTTTCTTTCTTTCTTTCTTTCTTTTTAATTTGTTTTTCTTCCTTTAAATGTGACCATTTTTTTAGGGTTTTTTTCCTTTGTTTGATTCATTTTGTTCTTGTATTTTTTCCTTTTTTTCCCCTTTCTTTCTTCTTCACTAGTTTCCTGGGACTTGGGTCATCTTTCTGTGTCACCTGCCTTCCTTCTAATTTCTGTTCTTTTTCTCTATTTTGCCTCACCTCCCTTTTATTTTTTCTCCTTTTAAGCGTTTCTCTCCTATTTTTAGTCTTCATGTAATTTCTTTCTATTTCTACTCTCGTTTTTTAACTTCTCTTCAGTTTTGTTTTACTTTTATCTAATTCTATCAATATTCTTCTACTCAGAAATAAGAACTATTGTACTTCTTCTCTCTCTTCTTATAGCATATAGTTTAAGGTTTCAAAGTTAAAATATTGCATTCTCCCACTCACGAATCCTGTGCCGTTAATACTATAAATATGAAGCTTTGTTAATCTTTTAATACTTAATGATGTAAAATTATCATGGAACTGTTCGCTTCCATTAGAGAAGATATAGTTGTTACATTTAGTGCACATTATCTATAATTCAATACTTGGATTGTTTTGAAGTTTACATAAAAATTGCCAACTTTTTCTCCAGGATGAAGATGGTTTTTATACTGTTAATGCCCTATTTGTCTTGGGCTGTGCTACTGAAGCTGATTTGCTAGGTATTAACAAGGTCACAAACTTGTTGCCATCTCTGTAAACCAACACTCAGATTACTTTGTAACATTAACACTACTAGAACACAAACCTGGAGGACGTGGATGCTGGGCTAACTATACTACATTTTCACCTCTCAAAAGTTAACTAAGGTAGTTGGACATTATAGTTTTGGCAAAGGATTATAGTTAACGAGGCCAAAAGCACATCACTGAGAACCACTAAGAATTCTCTTTACCAGTAAAAGTAAGTAAATGAAGTCTTTGGACTATAAATATCCACAAACTTCAACAGAAATCAAAAGAAGCATAAACAAAGACAACAGACACATGAGAAGAAAAAGCAACAAAATGCCTCCTGAAGCTTCCAACTACTTTTAAGATAATCTCTGGGGTACCAAAGGGCAGAAGAGCGTAAGTTATACACCTGAATTAACTGAAAGGATGGCAGATGCAGTTAACAAGAAGCTCAAAGAAGTACTCAGCAGGATTAGAGTAACTAAACAGACAGTGGAAAGAAAACTCAAAAAGATGCAGGAACTTTCAGAAGACACTAATTAAAAACTACATGAGATAAAAAAATTACAAAACAAAGCATTAATGGCCCATTTACAAAGAATTAGAGGCAACAGAAAGGTTTGAATAAGAAAGCCAAGAGATTAAAAATCATATTGAATGTGGGGGCAGTAGAACCAACAAATAAACCTCAGACCTAGAAGATGAAGATACCTGTAAACACCAAGTACTCAAAGACCTTAAAAACAACAACAGAGGGTGATAAATGGATCCAAAATCTTCTAGATGATACAAAGATTAATCCAAGAAAAATTGGAATAAGTGAAAAATCAGAAGATAGCACAAATGGCAAAAAAAAACTCTGTTCACAGACTTAATGGCAGAAAACCTCTCACACACAGAAAGAAATTAACATACAGAGAAGCACAGACTATAAGATTCCAGGTAGATATGACAAAAAAAAAGAAATCTCTCTGCATGATATTATATTCAAAATTCCAGAAATCCATCAGAGAGTAAAAGTAAATGAATAAATAAAACTGTAAAAGTTGCTAGAGAAAGGCAACAAATCTCATATCAAGATAAACTGATAAAGATTGCAGCAGACTTCTCTTCCCAAATTTCAGTGGCTACTAGGACTTGGAGTGAAGTGTTGCAAGTCTTAAAAAAACAGCAACTTCCAACTCTGGCTTATGTATTCAGCAAAAATATGTTTTAGAGTTGATGGACAAATAAGTTATTTTCATGACAAGGTGTGCCACAAAAAATTCATGACCACCAAACCAGCTTCATAAAAAGAAACTCTTTAATGATATTTTAGAAAGAGACAAGTTAACCATGCCAATATACCAAGAAGAAAAATACAAATGGCAAGATGAGCAGCTAACTAAAATGAGAAAAAATGAGGAAATTAGCAAGCGAAAAATAATTCAATGACAAAAATAAGTCAATACCTCTAAAAACTCTTTGATGCTGTCTGAATTGCACAATCAAAAGACACAGACTAGCAGAGTGAATCAAGAAAAAAACCCTCTATAATATATGGTATAAAGGAA